>PVJD01009868.1:0-58768 GCA_004026545.1 Mormoops blainvillei
TGCCTCCTTCCTTCCTCTCTCTCTGTTTTTACTTCCTTCCCTCTTCTCTCCCCACTTCGTCTCTCCCTTCCTCCATTCCTTCCTTTCCCTCACTGGAGGACATGCTTATTGACTACGAGAGAAGGAAAGGGAGAGAGAGGGGGAGAAAAACATCAATGTGAGAGAGAAACATCGATTGGTTGCCTCTTGTACGCATGACTGGGGACTGAACCCACCACCTGGGCATGTGCCCTGACCAGGAATCAAGCCCGTGACCTTTTGGTTTGCCAGACAATGCTCCAACCAACTGGGCCACACCACCTAGGGCTCCCCCAGTTTCTAATTCTGCTCAGTCTCAACTAGCAGGGTGCTCCAAACCCTGAGCAGAGTTAGGGTTCCTTCAGCAGTTACAGCTTGGGTGGTCCTCCACCTAAAAGTTCCTTCAGATCTGAGAAACTGAATTAGTTCAACACCACCTATGTTCCATTTTTTAAGTCCAAAGAGGTAAAAGAATACAGAAGATTATCCCAGTTCCAGTCCCATATCTACTCCATTGAGAAGATAAGCCATTCTGCAGCCTTTAGAGGAGTTACACCATATACTTGGAACATTAACCCAAGAGAAATAATGCTCCAAATACTAATGCTTAATGTTCTACACTCATGTAACACTTTCAATAAGGTCAGAGAGTCAGCGATGCCCAGGAAGTGGGAGGCAGCCTCATCAGAATGTCCATCAATCAAACCACCCCAAGAGTCAGTAGCTTAATCCAAAAGGCGCTTGTTTAGCTCATGAGCCTGAGAGGCAATGATGTAGGCTGTGCTTGGCTGAGTTTGAGAATGCCTGGTGTGGCCAACTCAGAACCATGGGGCAGAAAAAAGGCTCTACCTGCTCCTGGGATGACCTGTAACGTCACCTTGCAAAAGCGTGGTTACCAGGAAGAGTAAAGAACTGGGGCCATTAAGACAATCCTTCTATTTCACTCTCCTGCCCCAAGATTCCCATGGTTTGAACCAAGCACATATCAGGACTTGGTAACCGTATGTGGCTGGTGGCTAGAGGCTACCACACTGGACAGTACAGTTTAGTGTCACTGGCCTCCTCGCAATTCCTCAAACACGCTAGCCATTCTCCTTCCCTGAGGACTTTGCACTTGTCCTTCCCTGGAACATTCTTCTAGATGTCCCCATGGATTACTCCATCGCCCCATTTGGTTCAAATGTCACCTTTTCAATGATGACTTCTCTGTCTATCCTACTTAAAATCACAGCCCCCATCCCCAGGCACTTTCTAGCTATCTTCTCTGCCACAATTTTTCATGGTGTTTATTGTTATCTGGTATATTTTATATGTTCATTATTTGTTTATTATTTGTCTTCTTCCACTATAATGTAAGCTCCCCAAGGACTGGTATTTTTATTTTTAATCACTGTTGTATCCCCAGTGCCTAGAGCAATACCTGGCATATAATAAGCACTTAAGAAATATTTGTTGAATAAACCCTACCCTTTCCATACCTTTTCTGCAAATATTAAGTAAAGAAGTGACTTAGTTAGAATCTGAAACAATAAATTATAATAGTATCAGGCTGGTGGAGGAGAATCCCAAGAATGCCAAAGAACAGGTTTACGCACATGAAAAGTCCTATTTCCAGACCCTCCTTAAAACGAGCCATCGGAAGCAGGACTGGAAACCATAATTAGAGTCAATTGAAAGAAAGGAATCCTGAGTAGGCCATTCCAGGTTCCTGTTTACCCATTCCTATTGTCTTAGGGCTATGATGTTTAAAGATAATTTGTTCTCTACTCTGCCTTTTCCACTCAGCAAAAATGTTAGTGCTTGTTATCTGGTTTATCTCATATACAGTTATCGCTAAGGTCTACCCTCCATCTTTGTTTCATAGTCTTTTGATTACTTGGGTTTTTAATACTAAAAGAGCAGCAACATTCTCCATTGCTACTTGTCTGATTGGTCAGTGATTCTCCCATTGTTTTTGTTGTCTTATGGGCAACTTGGTGTCTTTTTAAAGTGGCAAGTCACCTAAATCAGGTCCTTAGGCAACTGTTAGGCATCCATTTGCTGTACGTCTCCAAATAAATAGATATGTGAGTCACTCAGCACAGCTTAGAACCATGCCAGTTTGACTTGCATTTATTGAGCACCTCATATCTGCTAGGTATCATGCTATGTCATGTAGCATTAAATAAGACAGACATGGATCTTGCCCCTGAAACTTAAAATCTATTTGGCAAGACATAAAGTTAAACAATTACTTACAATAAAGATAAGAACAATGAGAGAGCATACAGTGGACCTAATCTAGTCTGGGGAATGGGGTTAGGATGCTTCCGTGATCCTGACACCATTTTTTAAATGGACTTTTTGAGGTATGTTTACATATAATAAAACTCACCCATTTTGAGTGTACTATGTATTTTGATAAATATATACAGTCGCGTTACCACTACGACAGCCAAGATAATTCCCACCATCCCTTGTTTCCCTCATGCCCCTTTCTGGGCAATCTCACCCCCTCCAGTGATCTCAAATTCCTGACAATCACTTAGCACTTTCTGTTACTATAATTTTGCCTTTTCTACAATTTCATATGGATGACACACATAATAGGTAGTCTTTTGTCTGTGGTTTCTTTCACTTAGCTTAATGCTTTTGAGACTGACATATGTATCGACAGCTTGTTCCTTTTTAGTGCTGCGTAGTATTCCAACATGTAGATATGCTCTAATTTGCTCATTCATTCACCAGTTGATGGACATTTGGATTGTTTCCAATTTGTGTCTATTACAAATGAAGCTTTTATGAACATTTGTCTGCACGTATATTTTTGTTTTCTCTTGGGTAAATACCTAGGAGTGTAATTACTGAATTGCATGATATAAGAAATTGCTAAGTTATTTTCTAAAACGGCTGTAGCACTTTTGTGTTCCCATCAGCAAGTATGAGAGTTCGAGTCGCTTTATATTTGCACGAACGCTTGTTACAGTTGGTATTTTTAATTTTGGTCGTTCTGATAGGTATGTAATATTACTTCATTGTGTTTTGATTTGCATTTCCCTAATAACTAATGGTGTTCCTCATCCTTTTGTGTGCTTGATTGCCACCCACATATCTTATTTGATGAAGCAGCTGTTCAAATATTTTGTCCATTTTAAAAATTGGGTTGCTTGCCTTTTTATTGTTGAGTTTTATCTGGAACTTTACATGTTCCAGATAAAAGTCCTTTGTCAGATATTTGTTTTGCAAATATTTTCTCCCTGGCGCTGCCTTGACTTTTCGTTTTGTTGACAGTGTCTTTTCAAGACCACATTTTAAATTTTAATGAAGTTTAGTTCCTTAGTTTTTTAAGTGGTTCCCGAATTTTGTGTCCTATAAAGCTTACAAAGATTTTCTTCTATATTTTTGTCTATAAGTATTATAGTTACAGCTCTTCAATTTATCTGATCTAATTTTAATATACACCTCTGATGTTAATAAAATTGTTCAAAACAAATAGTCATGGAAAGCCAGAGTGAAATCCTTCAGGCTTTTATGAGACACATCATCATCCCTTTGGCCCTAGGTTTGAAGTGTCATTTTAGGGAATACTGCCTCTCGCTTACTTGTGATATGGTGCCTTTTTTTATTAAGATTTTTTAAAATTTTTATTTATTTATTTTTTAGAGAGAGGGGAGGGAGGGAGAGAGGGAGAGAAACATCGATGTGTGACACAAACCATGACTGCTTGCTTCTTGCATGCCCCCAACCAGGGACCTGGCCTGCAACCCAGGTGTGTGCCCTGACAGGCACTGGAACCAGACTCTAGTCCAAAGCTTAATCCACTGAGCCACACTAGCCAGGATGATTTAGATTTTTATTTGTTGTTAACATGAAAGCAAAACCAATGTGACCTGCCAGCGTTCAGTGACTAAGTTCCCCCATTTGGAATGTGCTTTCTCTTCAAGAGGAGTGAAGGGAGAGAAACAGTAGGTACATGGCCACCACTCCTCGCCCTAGTCCAGAACGTTGCGTGTGCCTCTGCCTTTCCACAAGAGATTGAATTCTCAGAACTCACCAGTTCCCCGCTGACTGCAAGCTGTTGAAGGTCAAGACCTGTGTTTCATTTTGCATGCCTGTGTTTGAGATGTAATTCAGGAAATATTTTCTGAATGAAAGGAAGAATTCCTCGGTCACAGCTATTCTGCTGGTGCCCAGAAGCTATCAGGCGGTGTGTTGTGGCTTCACAGTCCAGTCCTCAGGAACTTGGGACCACTTTCCTTCAAAGCCATCTCAGTGTCCCCAGGGTTTAGCCCTGTGCCTGGCATGCAATAGGGAACGAAGGACAGAAAGAAGGGAAGGGAAATTTGTATAAAATCCCAAACACCACCGTTTGTGGCTTGAACGAGGGTAAGTGGACAACCCTCAGGGGTAACAAATGGTGAAAAATATTGGGGCTACAATCCCAGTTCTACGTGGGTAACCATCTCTGTGCTAAGTCCCTTATTTCGAAACTTGTGGGTTTGCGTGGACCCTCACATCCCCGGCAGGCGAACGCCTTGAAGACGGAAACCCGGAGCCTGGAGTACTTGCCGGGCTCAGCGGAACCTACATCCTGCGTACCCATCAGCTCTTGTTGCCTAGCAACTGGGTCACAAGCTCCGCGCACAACTGGAATCAGCCCAACGGAGACGCGCTCCGCCCCTTTCTGGCCCGCGTCCCCGTCGTGCGCACGCGCGGCAGGGACTTGGCGGGGTCGCGGGGAGGGGCGAGCCGGAGCGGTGTCGCTGCCTGCGGGCCTCCGCGGGGAGGGGCGCACGCACGAGGGGCGGAGCGGCGGGCGCCGAGAGTGGCTGAGGAGCCGGAAACGCGCCTCGGAGGGTGCGGCCCTGAAGAGACTGCGAGACTGCGGGCTGGGCAGGGCGGGGAAACGTTAGGCGAGCGGCCCCCGGGGCGCGGGGGTGGAGTGGGCGGGGAGGGTCGCGAGGCGAGCTCTGCCTGGATGAGGAACAAAGCGGCGGGGCAGGAGCGCGCGCCCCCTGTGCGGCCGGCAGGTGGGCTGCGCGCGGACCCGGCCGGGTAGGGGCGAGGACGGCCTGCGGGCCCCTTGCCCGCGGGCGGGCGAGTTCGCCGCCCTTGGGAGCGAGTGTCCCCAGGCCTGAGCTCTCCGGCGGCGAGGGCAGCGAGACTGCGTTCTCCCCGTGTTTTGTTGACCACCCTTGTAACCCCCACCCCTCCACAGGTTGGGCAGCACCCCTCCCGAAGCTTCTGGAGGAAACGCCCCGGGTGTCCCCCGGCATGTCCCATTCCGCGACGGGGTGCGCGGCCGCCGGCTCTCGGGAGAAGTTGGGCGGCCCCGGGCGGCCCCGGGGACGAGTGGTCGCGTTTGTGCAGCGAATATAAGCAAGATGCGGTAGCACGTGACCCTGGAACGTAAACCCTGATGCGGGTTCCCCAGCCCCCATGTGCTCTTTTCTCTGACACTTGGCCCCAAGCAGATGCATCACAGGTAAGTCTGGAGCCGGGCTCAGCACTGGTGACGTCTTTGGAAAACATCTGGCAAATGAGAGCCCAGAATGCCTTTGTTTTGGATGCCATTGGGAAGGTTACAAGGTGTGATTTGCACATGGATTTGTGTACCAAAGCGGACAAGAATTCCATGAACTGGAATTGGGTTGAATATACTCTCATTCAACCTGATTTACTCCATAGGTGAATAGTTGTTCTAAACAGCCGTACGTCGATTGTTGGCTCATTGACGGCTTTATCCTATGCGTTCGACTTACTGGAACGTTTAATAATATCTTCATCTGGGTTCCAAAGTGTGTTTTTAGCTCATCACCAGGCATCACTTTGAATTTTGCTAGTTACCCTCTGGCTGGGATGGTTATGTGGAGAAATTAAGTCCTTAATTCTAAAAGCTTACTGCTAACTCTTAAAGTTAGGTACTTTTTAGTGCCATGTCAGTACAGTACAGAAATAGTTAACATTTGGCTGGTCTGTTAGGGCCCTTTCATAGGCCGTGTGTTTAGGATACAGAAGGTGAAACGAATTCACTGAAATCACTGGAACTGTCTGTTGAATTTTGCAAAGCAACTGCATTTCATTTACCTGCTTATATGTCATTCTAAGTAAAGTTATAAGATCAGCCACTGGCAAACGGTTCATACATAGGTCAGTTAGAAACACACAGAGGTAGAAGTACGAAGGACATGGTTTGATGAGGAATGAGTAGCAAAGAAGAGAGTGCTTGGTACCTTTTCCCAAGATTGCTTCCTAGAAGCCCATATGAGGAACAGAGTTAGAATAGAATAATTGCACTTTAGAACCAGAGTCTTATGAGGTCATATTGTAAATTGCCATCAACCATGTGGACAAAAAGGGGCCACATGCTACGCCTGACGAGCTCAGGGGAGGCCTTTGTGGTGGCCTTGCAAACCTGGAGATCTAAAGTAACCACACAGCACGGTCTGAAGTTAAACACTTTTTAACTAACAGCAGGTCATGGCGGGCAGTCATGTCCTAGGCTGGAATCTTTCCCAACAAAAGTCGACCTCTACTTTGATTGAGCCTGTTTTTTAGCACCGATGATAACACACCTTTTTCAGGACCCCTCAAAGCACCACTAAGCTGCCGCACCAGAGGGAGACCTTGAATCCCCTCATTGTTATAGTCATGCTAATTTTGACTGTTAATTGTCCTGTACCCACCTGTGTAAAAAGAAGTGTGTCTTACCATTTTATTTTTTTGTTCAATCCAAGAGGTTTCTCTGCTTTGCTTTTTCCCTCCTCCCAAACCTATCACCAGTGGATTTCAGGGAACTCACTGACGCCTCCTCTTTTGATTGTAATATATAAAGTAAGGTACAAAACTGCCATTTTCCAGAACATTTCCTTAGTCCGTTCAGGTTTTGCTTCCCAGTAAGTGTCAGTTTGTCTCATAAGTTCGTAGTAAATTCTTGCATGTTTGGACATTTCTTACGTCGACATCTGGCTTCTTTCTGTGGGATACTAGTTACCTTTGGTTTATGGCTGCTGAAGTCATCAAATTTTAGTGACTCACAAGAGCAGAAATCTGCTGAGCGTCTCACGCTAAACTCTGGCTTGAACTGGTTTGAGAGGCCGGGAAGTTAGCCGAGAAACACCGTTTTGATCTTTATCTCGAGATTAGTACACAGGTTTAATGTTCAGGAATTTTCAGAATGGGATTCGAAGCTACAGAATTTTAATTGTATGTTAAAAAATTATTGTAACCTGTTTGGTGTAGGTCATTACTGCTCCAGTGATGGTAGAGTTTTAACTAAAAACTTTGTAGCTATAAAAAGTTACAGGAAAAATCTGTTTTAAACCAACCCAAACCCAGAAACTTTCAAAATTACGGTAGCTATGGATTTTTTTAGTCTGTAAGGAATTTTTGCATTTTTTATAGTGTAATTACTGTTACAAAGGTGTTGTCCTTCATCAGGTATACCTGATCTGTCATGTGCTTCTAGTTGCCTTTCTAATGGGATGACCTTACACTGCTGCTCCACCCAGTCTCTGTCATTTCAGAGTGCCTGCTCCAGACAAGGTGCTGCACTCTGTTGACCTTGTCTGCTTTAGTTATGTCTGGGAGCTTAGTTTTATGAGATACCTGGCCAGGGATATAAGGTCGAAACCTGTGGGCATGGAATAATGTGGGAACGGGCCTGTGCAGGACTTGAAGCATACCCCACTGTGTAAACACACAGATCCTAATATATTGGAACTGTGTAAAAGGCAAAATGGTTCTTTTATTGTAACTCTTTCAATTTTAGGTAAGAGCTTGGTTTTATTAAATTAGGCAGACCTGGATTTAAATCCCAACTCTGCCACTTGTTATGTAATCTTGGGTTAAGTCTCTTAGTGTCTCTGAGTCTCAGTTTCCTCATTTCTAAAATGGGATTAAGAGTAATACCTACCTCACAGTAGTTATAAAGATTAGATGAGATAATTACATGTAAATCACTTTGTCCTGTGCCTCACACATATAGAATGAAAGTAACAAGTGTTAGCTGTTATTATTTTCAGGTTGATTGATAGCTGCCATTGTTCAGAATTATTTAGATTTGCATTCATGGCTAAGGAATATGTGGACCCATTTAGTTTCTCCTCCCCTTCACCCCTACCACGTGTGTGGGCACAGAGAGGAGAACATGCATTACTGTGATACTATAAGAATAGGAGGTCATTAGTGACCTCCTCTGGGTAGCCGATTGGCTAGCTTTTTGAAATATAGTATTTTTAAAATGATAGTGTGTAAATTCTGATATAGGAACTAATACTTATTGATAACAACCTCCAATAGTATCTTATTCAAATCAGTGTCACTCTTATTCTGATGATGTTGTTAATGGAAATGCAACATGGATTCCATAGAAAATGGGGTTCTCAGAGTCTTCTGCCTGCCAGAAATGGTTTGTTGATTAAAAAAAAAGTTGGTGTATTGAAAAACGTTTTGTCAGTATTTTGCAGCATAATCTGTGCTCTTCCATGTAATCGCCGTGTGATTTGGGGATAATGACATGCTCTCTTTGAGACTCAGTTTCCTTATCTACCTTATTTTGAAGAAGTGAGAGATAGGAAATAATTTTTTAAAAAGTATCTAGCAAATCTTACATAACAGACCTTGATATGTGGAGGATGTTATTAATATTGTTAATTAAAATGTTGATACAGAATTTTAATAAAATACTGATCCTTGAGAAAATATGGTGATTTTCCACACCATTGATAATCTAATTCAGATCCAGTATCACTTTAACTCCTGGTGAAAAGAACTAGCAGACATTCTTTGTGCAGGTTAAAACAAACTGCCTATAAAAGACCTGGTTTAAAGTAATAAGCCAATTGAAGAAAACAAATCTCTTGAAAGAAAAAACTTGTATGATTAAAAAAAACCAGCAAACCAACTTCATTGCCACTGTGCTCTAAGGATTGCAAACTTGGCTTTAGATAGTGTGCACAGGATTTAGAACAAGGCACACCTGATTGAAACAAGGTACAACTCTGTGCTATATGACATTGACTGAGTTAGTTACGGTCTCAGAATCCCAGTTTCCTTATCAATAGAAAAACTGTGACACTAACTACTTCAGAGCTGTGAGCACAAAAATGAAATTCCCATTTTCCTCCTCCTGTAGTTTCAGGTTCTTTAGTACCTTAAACAGTCATTGAAGCGGTTGTTTCCATAACTAGTTATGTGTGCTCTTTCTTAGGATGAATGAAATGAACCTGAGCCCAGTGGGGATGGAGCAGCTGACTTCGTCCTCTGTGAGCAATGCCTTGCCAGTCTCAGGGAGTCACCTGGGGTTGGCTGCCTCACCCACTCACAATGCCATCACTGCCCCAGGTGAGTGAGGAGGGGCGGTGCCTGAGTCTCAGCACGTGACTGCATCACCAGTTCTAAGTAGAGCGCAGGCAGGGCCAGAGCCCCTTGAAGAGCGGGGCGGGGAAGTGAGGCGGGTCTGAATGGCGGTTCCACGTGTGGTTGCACAGTGGAAGGAACATTTTTGTAGAGTGTTGGAGTTCTGGTGGATAGGTGTCGCCGTTTTTTCTGATAGTCTTCTTCAGTTGGCGGCCTTTTGTCTGGAGCTGCAACTGCCTTGGCATTTTACCTAAGATTACCTATTTGTCTTGGTTCACACTCTTGGCACTCTTTCCCTGGGTTAGTAGAGGACAATCAAAGTTACTCTAATAAATGGTCTTAGAGAGCATGAGACATTGAGCTTTACGTTCTACTATATCTGAAATTGACAGCTGCAGATATGCAAGGCCCAGAATTATGGGCAAAGAGGAGCCACAGAGACGGACCTCCTACGTGGGACTCCCCACAAACCTCCGTACTTAAAGAGAATAATAGTATAGGAGAAGCTCATTTTCCCCTATCACTATACTCTTAAAACCTTTCTTCACCTGGCTAGATTAATTTTCTTTTTCTGTTGAAACAAGCAAGCTGGTGATTCTTAAGGATCTATGGCACTCTAATGTATTGGACCTTCTTTATCAAAATAGGAGTTAATGTTTCAGTATTTAAATCTGTAAGTTGTTTAAATAGTTCCCTATAGAGAATTACTTGCTTAATTACTAAAATGCAGCAGTTAAATAAGTTTCATCATAACTAGGGCCTCTTTATATTCCTTTGTTTCCATAAAAACTTAAAAAAAATTTTATTAGTTGTTACTTCATTTGGTTGTCTCTTAGGCATTCCTTTTAGTGGACACTTACTAAAAAGGAAAAGCCTATTAAAAATATTGCCACTGGCAAAAATAATGCAGGTCAGCACTGCGTGAGTCGGTGAGTATTCATCCTGATGCTTAGGCACAGTCAGAGTCACTTCAGCACTTTGCAGATAGATATACTTCAGGGTGGATATAATCTCGGGTTGTATTTTTTAACCATGAAGTACAGCATGTATGCAAAAGACTGTATGAAAGTATGTATGTACAGTTTTGCATCTAACTCTACACTAGGTTATTTTCCAAGTAGAAGGATACCTATGAATTTTTAAAAGTGAAACATTCAGACTGTGTGAAATGGAAATTATAATAAAATAAAAAAATATGTTGGTGTTTTTTTGTTGTTTTTTTTTTGTTAAACCCTATAATATCACTACTCAGAGACCACTTCTGTGGACTCTGGTATGTTTCTTCTTATTTTTGTATCTCTGTATAATTTGTTTACTTAAATTGTACTTAAGCAAGCTTTTTAGTTGTAGTTAAATATTGGGTACTTAAGAGCAATGTAGACAACTGGAGGATTAATTTCATATTTTAAAACTAACTTGAGAAGTAACTTTACAACCTGTTTGTGGATTTACGTGTCTGGGATGTAAAGGGCTAGAAGGCAAAATTTTTGCCCACATGCAACAACCTTTCTGAGAGTTTAGCCAGTGATTGTAGAGGGAATTTTTAAGTACTTTTTTAAAATTTAATTTTTCAATTATAGTTTACGTTCAATATTATGTTGTTTTACTTCCTGGTGTATAGTATAGTGGTTAGACAAAGTACTTATTTCCTTTTAATTGAGAGAAACATTTTCTTGTAGGCCTGCCAGTAGCAATTCCAAACCTGGGTCCCTCCCTGAGCTCTCTGCCTTCTGCTTTGTCTCTGATGCTTCCAATGGGTATTGGCGATCGAGGGGTGATGTGTGGGTTGCCCGAAAGAAACTACACCCTACCTCCACCACCTTACCCCCACCTGGAGAGCAGTTACTTCAGAACCATTCTGCCTGGTAAGTATTATAGTTCTTTGGAACATTAGAAGAAAAAACAGGGCTGACTCTTAACCTTAGCACATGAAGACTTGAGTAACACTTTTTTGTTTATCAGGATGAGATATATCTAGGTGGGAAAAAACCATCTTTTTATATGTATGTACTTTTCCTCTTAGAATGTACAGATAGCACATTATTAATATAGCAATTTGACTAAGCTTAATTTCCTAATGGCACATAAGCAGTTTTTCTCCTCTGTACTCCGGCATCTCCTTGGGTCAGTTTTTACAATTCTGTAGTTGTAACCCCTGCCAACCACATGTCCTGCTACAGTGTCATTATTTATTATAAAGTTTATTGAACTTTTATTCTGTTATAAAAGTATTATATACCGTTTTCAATAATTTAACAAATAGGGGAACCACTCATAGTTCCATAATCCATATTTTTGGTGTATTTCCTTTCTTTTATTTTGCCGTATAGATTTTACTGGGTTTTTTTTTGTTGTTGTTGTTATTAAGACTATACTTTTTATATAATTGTATGTCCTTACTTTTTACACTTAATATTTTTCTCTATTTTTAGTTATTTTCCCCAATTGCTACACAGTTTTCATATATCCTTTTTAATGATGCATTACATTGTACCGAATGGATTTACATTGTATTACATTGTATTTCATGGTTTATTATATTAGCCTTTATTTTTGGACAGTTTGGTCTTCCATTTTTTATTACCATTAACTTTGTGTATAATATTTACAAAATGCATTTAGAAAATATTACTGTAAGTGGAATTTCTTATGCAAGAGGGTATGAAAGTTTTTGAGGTTCTTAATATGTATCCTTTCCAAAATGGTTTTAGTAAATTACACTTCTACTTGCAATGAGGCAGAGAACTATTTCACTACACCCTCAGCAGCACAGGTGTTCAGATATTTTGTTTTAATAAAGCAGGTACAATTATGACTTGTTTTGTTGCATAGAGCCTAGTGTGTTATGATAGTTTAATAAGTTAAGTTATATTGAATTAAATTTTATTTTTCACAGAGAAGATCTGCTTTTAAATCATTTTACCTTTTAACTCTTATGGAGCAAATGTTAGCATCTTAGGACTCAGGAATTTCAACCATGTGCATATTAAAGGCAGCATTTAAATGATTAATTCCCCGGGACTTCAAAGGAACATAGTTAATTTTTTATGATTTCTGAGTTTCTCAGGAAAAACAATTACGGTATATGCATGTTGTTATTTATAAAGTACATATATTGATTAAACCAAAGAAGTAGCTGGGAGATTAATTTAGTTATATTTGTAGCTTCTAGCATTTGGAATTCTTTATTTTAACAATGTACTGAAAAGTCTCTGTTATCTCATCTTTTTCTTTTCTCAGGCATTTTATCTTATTTAGCTGACAGGCCACCTCCTCAGTACATCCATCCCAACTCTATAAATGTTGATGGTAATACAGCATTATCTATTGCCAATAACCCTTCAGCACTAGATCCCTATCAGTCCAATGGAAATGTTGGATTGGAACAAGGCATTGTTTCAATAGACTCTCGCTCTGTGAACACACATGGTGCCCAAAGTCTTCATCCCGCTGATGGCCATGAAGTGGCTTTGGACACAACAATCACTATGGAGAACGTCTCTCGGGTTACCAGCCCCATCTCTACAGATGGAATGGCAGAAGAGCTTACGATGGACAGTGTTGCAGGGGAGCATGCTCAGATCCCAAACGGCTCCAGAAGTCATGAACCTCTGTCTGTGGATTCTGTGAGCAACAACCTTGCAGCAGACACTGTAGGACATGGTGGTGTGATACCCATTCATGGGAATGGCCTGGAGCTCCCTGTGGTCATGGAAACAGACCACATTGCAAGTCGGGTCAACGGGATGTCTGACAGTGCCCTCAGTGACTCCATCCACACCGTGGCCATGAGCACCAACTCTGTAAGCGTGGCACTCTCTACCTCACACAACCTCGCCTCCTTAGAATCTGTTTCCCTCCATGAAGTTGGCCTAAGCCTAGAACCTGTGGCTGTCTCCTCCATCACCCAGGAGGTTGCTATGGGGACAGGTCATGTAGATGTATCTTCAGACAGTCTTTCTTTTGTACCACCTTCACTGCAAATGGAAGACTCCAATTCAAACAAGGAAAATATGGCAACCTTGTTTACAATTTGTGAGTGTGCTTAGCCTTTTTATTTTGGAAACATTGGTGGAAAGGGCCATTGTCCCCATAGGCTTAGTCACAAAGTCAGGTATTAAAGGAGTATAGAAAGTAGCTATGCTTTGCAGTATTTCTTTGCCTTTGTAGTGTCCTTTATATTAATATGGTGTCTTTTCCTGAAGTAAGCCAAATGATAATAGACATTTCATTGGTTTTTCAACATCCTCCTGAAGTAAGGAGACATAGTCATTTATGTAATTTATGGATTAGCTTAGCTCAATAATACATAAGGTGTTTCTGAAGCTTTTACTAATAGAGAGTTAATTATAGGAATAAGTTGTAGTAAGATATTCTGTGTGACATGCTTTATGCTCTTTCAGCATAAGGCAAAATGTATGAGATTACGAGTATTTTTTTATCCCCATGGAGAAATGTAGGTGGATACAAATGCAATTTTGTTTTTGCTCAGAATGCATATAGATTACCATAGTTGGGCATGTAAAAGTTATTTTTATGGGGCAACAAAAACAAAAAGCAGTATAAAAACAGTTTGTTGGTTTCATTATGTGCTTCATTATGCAGGAAACATGTTGATTGTATATTACATACCAGCCTCCGTGCTAAATGCTCGAGAGAAAATGGTCTACAAGAGACAACTCAAGCCTTTAAGGAGCTTGTAGTCTGATGCCAAGCATAAGCAAGGAAACAGGCTATTGCAGTACCGTGTGATAAGTGCAAAGATGGGATTAAGTGCAGGGTGCTGAAGGAGCCTGAGGAGGGGCATGGAAGGGGCCGGGAAACTTAACCAGGGGAGGTCACGTACATGTTAGCATAGACTTGAAGGACAAGAAAGGTGTTGGCAGTTGAGAATTGGGTTGGCCTCAGGTGCCTAAAACTAAAAGAATCATGAATGGTTCAGAATTGTTGAAGCATAACATGGAGAGTGAGAAGAGGGATATGGGGTGGAAGAGGTAGGAGCCAGAACATGAAGGATTGTAAGCAGTGAGGGATGGGGTGCGGGCTCTGCAGTAATGTGAGGATAACTAGTTTGTTAGAGGTAAGCCGGTAAGGGGGATGATGCCATAATTTAAGTGAAAGGTGGTTTTCCAACCTAGCATAGAGGTTATAAGGATGAAGAAAAGTGTTGTGTTATTTACAACTCAGCAGAACTTGTCGAGGAGATGAAGCTGGGGGAGGGAAGGGTTAAGGAGAAAACCCTAGTTTTTGGCATGGAAAACTGGGTAGATAGTGGTACCGTACCTTAGGATAATGATTGGTAGAGGAGGAATAGTTGTGTTTTATTTTGTTTTTTTGAGGGGCGATGGTGAGTCCAGTTTTAGACATGTTGATTTTAGAGTGCCCATAAGATACCCAGTGGGGATGTCTGATGTGAAGTTGAATCTGGAGCTCAAGAGATCTCTCTGTCTGGAAATACTTAGGGATCTTTAGCATTAAGGTGTTAATTATGACCATGGAAGTGGGGCGAAATCATCTAGTAAGAGGTTGGAATGACAAGAGGGCTGGGTATATTAAGATACAGCAGCAGAGGAAAGGCTTCCAAAGGAGACTGAATGGGAGAGTCAGAAAAGTAGGATGAAGCTTCTGGATGAAGCCAAGCAGTGGGGAGACCTTTGTATTAACCTTTTCAATCTCAAATTTATAATTTTAAATATTTTAATCTGGGAGCGTAATATAGGCTCATTAATTTAGCAGAAGAGATGGACTAAATTAGCCTATTGGTCCTTTTTAAAACAGGCAGAACCTCTTGCTTCTAAATGTGTTTTTATAAAATGAGGTATAATTTACCATACACATTTTAAAGTATATAATTTAGTGGCTTTTAGTATATTGACAGTGTTACGTAACCATTACCATTATCTAATTCCAAAACATTTTAATCACCCCATAAAGATATTCCATTAGCAATCACTCATTACCCGTCCCCTGCCATGCTCAGGTAATCACTAATCTACTTTTTCTCCCAGTGGATTTGCCTGTTGACATTTCATGTAAATGGAACCATGCAATATGTGGCTTTCTGTGTCTGGCTTCTTTTCCTTAGCATATTGTTGTCATGGCTTATCTATTTTGTGGCATGTATCAGTACTTCATTCCTTTTTATGAGTAAATAGTATAGTCCATTGTATGCATATTCCACATCTTATTTATCCATTTATCATTTATGGACATTTGAGGGATTTCTCCTTTTTGGCTATTAGGAATAATGCTGGTATGAACTTTCATGTACAAGGTGGGGCAAAAGTAGGTTTATAGTTGTTTGTATGGGGAATGTAATAATTCATAAATAATAATACAAGAATAAACTCTGTTTTGTGTACTCACAACTATAAACCTTTTGGCCCAACCTATACAAGTTTTTGTATGAACATGTTTTAAATTCTTTGGGTATACAGCATGGGGCAAAAGTAGGTTTGCAGTTCGTATGGGAAATGATACAATAATAAATAACGCAAGAATAAACTCTGTGTTTTGTGTACTTACAACTTTAAACCTACTTTTGCCCCATCCATATATCCAAAAGGAAAATTGCTGTATGTTCAACTTTCGGGGGAGTTGCCAGACTGTTTTCAGCATGGCTGCACCAATTTGTATTTCCAACCCTCGTGTATGAGGAGGGTTCCAGTTTCTCCACATCTTTGCCAACCCTCGTGTATGAGGAGGGTTCCAGTTTCTCCACATCTTTGCCAGGACTTACTTCCTTTCTGTTTCATTATAACCATCCCATGGGTGTAAAGTGGCATCTCATTGTGGTTTTGACTTGCATTTTCCTAGTCACTAATGATGTTCAGTGCCTTTATGTGATTTATTGGCTATTTGTATGTCTGGAGAAACCTCTAAGCATTTTTTGCTGTATGAAACCTGAATCCCCAATCCCCTTCGTTTGGAGGTGGTTCCCTTGTTAAGAATCAGTTCTTGTCAAGGATAGAGGATCTCAAACCTGATACTCAAATATTTAATCAATCAATAGTTTAAGTGATATGTTACTGTTTTGGCTAAATATGAAAACTTACTGATACCTTATTGTATTTAGTAGAAATTTCTAACAGATTGTTTGAAGAAAAGATAGTTGGATGGCTGTGGTTCTAAGGTTTACAGATTCCACTTAATTTGTGGACAACTTTGGGAAGTTCGAACTCAACCATTGGCTAATTGAGTCATGTATACTACTCCTTTACAGAGAGAAAAGTAAAAGAATAGAGCAAAAGATTTATGGAGAAAGGACTCTCATGAGCTTGTAAAAGTGAAGTTGTAAGCACGGACAGCAGTATGCAGAGGAAGCACCCTCTCTGACAATGCAAAAAGAACAATCATATGAACAGTTAGAAATAAGGAATTTTAAGCAAGTATGTCTGCAAGAATATATTCCATCTGCTGTCCCAGAGAGCAGGTTGTAAATATTTTTTTGGCTTAAGAATCTGCCATCAAGATCTGATTGACCAGTTTGTTTATAGTGAAGCAAGAGAACAGTGGTGCAGCTGCCTGACTCTGTGGTCCTGTGTGTAGGGTCTCTCTGGTTTTGCAGGACTAACAGAATTTCAGTTCAGTTTCCTCTTGTAGTTTGGTAAAATTGGAATCCAATTTTGGGCTTTAGAACATATTCCTTATTCACTTAACATAAGGAATGAGGAACAGTTGGCCCTCCACATCCACAGGTCCTGCATTTGCAGATTTAACCAACCGCAGGTTGAAAATATTTTTTAAAAAATTTTGGAAAGTTGACCCCTAAACAATACAGTGTAATAGGTATTTATAAAATACATGGGATGATGTGCTCAGGGATGCCTCAACTTGATTCTTGAACTGATATAGTGCTATTTTTTGACTTCTTTCTGTTATGCACTGAATAGGATCAAAAGGAAAAGAAACCTCATCTTGCTAAAGAGAGATACAAGAGTGGATATATATTTTGGTATAAAAGTAGTTTTTTGATTAGAGTATTTCTGTTAGAACCTTGCTTCTTACTGGTTACAGTGTAGTAATTAATGTTTAACTAGAAAAGCAGGTGGTAATTTAACCTCTTGAAGGAAGCCCATTTGTGTTCCGCAAATTTTCCATCTGTAGGGTGCACGCTTTGTGACCGAGCCTACCCCTCAGACTGCCCTGATCACGGACCAGTGACTTTCGTTCCCGACACGCCAATAGAGAGCAGAGCAAGGCTTTCTCTCCCGAAGCAGCTTGTTCTCCGCCAGTCAATTGTGGGAGCGGAAGTTGGTAAGAGCCATGGAACCACAGAACTCCACCAAATCTCTTCTCTCTTTGTGAGGTAGAGTTGTAAAAGTGGACGCGTATAATTTAGCGATTATTTGGTTGACCCACAAGTCAATTTATGGCTTCAGACGTAACTCTTTTAGGGAGTATTTGTCTTGTCCAGCAGTGATAGGAATAAATCAAGTTGAAAACTTTATTGGAAATGTTCCATTTCTTAGAGTCAGAATTGAATAGAGAAAAGAATCCGGCCTGAGTCTTTGAGGACCTCACTTTTATTCTCGGCTGTATCTACTAACAATTACCGTGACAAAACACTCCTTGAAACTTCTTTCTTTCATGGAAACATGGAAAATTCACCACTGATAACCATGTATCACAAAAGATATTTTTAGATCAAATGATTGTAAATAGTCTGATTCTCCCCAGGAAAAAGGAATAACGAATGTAGACTGCCCGAGTATGCTTACCTGTATTTGACTTTTTAACATGGTTTTTGAAGTACTGTGCCATTTTTTTGAAAATATGAGTCAAAATTCATTATTCTTTCAGCTATAGCTTGGGCATGATGTCAGTTGAAAGCATTAAACAGCTTAGATAGTATACAGCAGTGCTTTAAGCACAGTTTTAGATGGTTGATTTGTTTTGTAGCAGTTATATATAAAAAATTTTTTTAATCCTCACAGAGGACATGCTTATTGATTTTAGAGAGGGGGAAGGGAGGGAGAGAGGGGGGAAGAGAAACATTGATGTGAGAAACATCAATCAGTTACCTCTCCCACATGCCCCAACCAGGGACCAAACCCACAACCCAGGCATGTGCCCTGACTGGTGAGTCAACCTGTGACCTTTTGGTTTATGGGACAGCCACCTGAACCACTCCACCCAGGGCTGCTGTATATTTCTATAATATAATAATTTTCTCTAGTCTTTTAATGTAATTACTCCAGAATAACATATTGGAGGGACATGATTTGGCTCCTTGTGTATAAAACTGGGTTCAGGAATTTCTGATGCCACCCTTGCTCTGCTTATTTCTTCTGAGCCCCGTTTCATTACGTTTTCCGTAGTTACAGGATATATCTGTAAGACTTAGCTACCTCTCAGGAGTTCTGGAATATCAGAATTTCTTAGACTTACTGAAAATAAGGTCCTTTGCATGAGTTCAGCTCTTCTTTCTTCTGTATCCTCTGAAATGTTTGAATCACTGATTGTGTTGTTGGTGTCTTTCTACTGACAGGTGTATGGACTGGTGAAACCATTCCTGTGCGGACTTGCTTTGGGCCTCTCATTGGCCAGCAAAGCCACTCTATGGAAGTAGCAGAGTGGACAGACAAAGCAGTTAACCATATCTGGAAGGTCAGTGTTTATGAAACTTTTGTGTGACTTTTGGATGTTTTTATTTTAATAAGGTAGTTAAAACTGGTGCGGAAGTCAAAATTAGCCACAATGCATACAGTGCGCTGTCGGTCATTTATTTAATATTACATCCTTCCTGTTCTTTGTATTCAAGTTATATATATTACATAGCAAAACACTAGTTATTGAATATAGAGGGTAAACCGTTTTAGTCTCCATTTTGTTAGATAATCAAATGAGTCTACTTTTTAATTACTTGTGATAGCTGAGGTTATGGGCTTTGTTTATATGATGAAACTCTTATTTTATAATTGACTAAAACATTCCTTAATATTTAGCATGGGAAACAATTCTAGAATTAGAAGCTAAGATTGTTTCTCTAGTTTTCTAAAGGGAAGGCTAGAAACACAGGTTTTGACATAACATGTCCTGTAACATGTTTATAGTGAATTTTAGTAGACTGAGAATGATGCTTTAAAATTGAAGTGAGGGAAAAGTGAGTATTTTCATTTTTTAGGGGAAAGGAGGGAGAGAGGCAGAGAAACATCAACGTGTGGTTGCTCTCACGTGCCCCCTACTGGGAGCCTGGCCCGTAACCCAGGCACATGACCTGACTGGGAGTTGAGCAGGCAACCCTTTGGTTCGCAGGCCAGCACTCAATCTACTGGGCTACACCAGCCAGGGTGGAAAGCGGGTCTTGTGATAATTGGAAAGTAACATGCCACTGGCATTGGGGACTTTAATTCTGGTATCCAAAGGGGAACAAAGAAGAATGCCAGGTTCATTGGAAAAATAATGAAAAGAGAGTGTTCTCTGACCTTAAAGTTCATTCACTGCCATGTAGTAGGTCATGAAAACAAGTTGACTGGTTTTTTGTGTTTTTTTCCCCCCAGTCAAGCAAAAATGTGAATAATCAAGAATATTGTCTATCTATACACTGAACATTAATTATAGGTCTCTGATGGTCTTCATTTGATTGCTGGACATAGGGGGACTGGTGGAATGACAAATGTCTGGTCCCTACTGCAACGTATAGGAGAACGCCAGCCTTAATTTAGTAGCATTTTGTGTCACTTGTCAGCTGATTTGATGTGTTCATTTGCCTTCTGTTGGCAGATATACCACAATGGTGTCCTCGAATTCTGCATCGTTACAACTGACGAAAATGAATGTAATTGGATGATGTTTGTGCGCAAAGCCCGGTAAGAGTAGTCTTAGATGAAAGAAATTGTTAATGATTCAGATGTCTTTCAGTAGGAAGCTTTGTGAAATATAGGGAAGTGATGTAGACTGCAGATTATACTGCTATCTGCACATACTGTAAGGCTGAAGGCTTTTCACCCTCTTCACTCCAGTAGTTGTTGACTAATAGTTAATTATAAATAAAAACACAAGAAACTATCCCATTTTCCAATGAACAGTTTTTCCCAAGCTACCAGTGCAGTAAGGAATGATACTGTTATCACTGAATTTTCCAGGGGATCACTGAAAGCACCAGGGGGTGCTTTCTCGTTATAGTGACCATTAGTTGCAGTTAATGGTCAGCTATCTATCTCTGTGTCTCTGTCATATTATTTTTTTAATTATTTATTTATTTTTTATGTTTATTGTATTTATTAGGGTGACATTGGTTAATAAAATTGTATAGGTTTCAGGTGTACAATTCCATAATACATTATATATTGGATTGTGTGTTCATCACTTCATGTTAAGTCTCCTCTCATGACAATTTATCTCCCCTGTACCATCTTCTCCCCCCACCCTCCTGTCATACTGTTTTTTTTTTAAAGACTTAATTTATTTACTTTTCTTGCTTTCAGTAACAGATTCTAGTGTTTCTAACCATAAAGGGCAATAAACTGATGTACTGAAGTAAGAATTCTGTTTCTCTACAGATCCCTCATAATAGGTAGGATATAGAATTAGAAAAATGACTCAGAACAATTATGTCTAAGTTTTTGTAGAGGATTTTGTGCTGTTGGGATATGATGTGTTTAGTATGTATTTCAAAATTAATACGCTTGATATATTCCATGTGATAACTTAGGAACCGGGAAGAGCAGAACTTGGTGGCTTATCCCCATGATGGAAAAATTTATTTCTGCACCTCACAAGATATCCCTCCTGAAAATGAACTGCTTTTTTATTACAGCCGGGATTATGCTCAGCAGATTGGTAAGTTAATGTAAGACTTGTTTGTTATGAATCTAGCATAGTACAGACACCAAGGGCCAAAAGTAAAGTTTTGGTAATGATTTAAATATCAGCTGAAACAAATCACATAACCTTTGTATATATAAAAGCAGAGTATTACCCATCTATTAAAAGTGTTAAAACCTGTGAGGTTCTTCACAAGCTAATGTTACTGACCAAACAGTATTTTATGAAATGAACTTTTGTGTTAGGACACTGATTTGGGGAATTTGAAGTTCCCTAGGCTGCTTTTTGAGCTAGTACCATTGCAATTGAAGTTTCATAAAGAACAGCAAAGCTCCTTGAATTCATTTAACTCTCATGGGCTTTTCCTTTGCACTGCGTCATGATGCTACATGATGACAAGTGATGTTTATGAGTTTGAGTGCGCTACAGAATCTTAATTTTTTTTTTGCCTAGGGAATGCCTTGATAGTACAGTGTTTACTAAGTGCTTCCTATGTGCCTGGCACTATTTGAGAGGCTGGGAATAGAGCATTGAACAAGATGTTTTATTTTTATAGTCAGTGGGCAAGGTGGACATTTTGGTAGAAGGGAAAAATTGTAAGCAACAATTAGTATCAAGAGTAAGCTTTAAAATTTAAGTATCAGGAGATATTGAGTAATTTTTTTTTAAAGGTGTTCCTGAACACCCAGATGTGCACCTCTGTAACTGTGGCAAGGAGTGCAGTTCCTATACAGAATTCAAAGCCCACCTGACCAGCCACATCCATAACCATCTTCCTAGCCAGGGCCACAGCAGCAGCCATGGGCCAAGCCACAGCAAAGAAAGGAAGTGGAAGTGCTCGATGTGCCCCCAGGCTTTTATCTCTCCTTCCAAACTTCATGTCCACTTTATGGGTCACATGGGTATGAAGCCCCACAAGTGTGATTTCTGTAGCAAGGCTTTTAGTGATCCCAGCAACCTGCGGACCCACCTCAAGATACATACAGGTAAGTGTATTGGACCATCAAAATGGAATTTTGTGACAGTTAGAAACTGCAATAGTAAAGGCTTTGTAGTGAGATAGTCTTTCAGGTAGAGCTGAGGTAGATGTTAGAGAATGAATCCCGCCGGCAGTCAGCAGGACTTCTTTGGATGGTAGATCTTGGTGGGATAACTGCTTCCTCAGTGGGAGTTACTTCACTTATTAAGAAGCTCCGCTTGCCAGGTGTCCGGGTGACTGGGAAAATGTAGTTAGTAAATGGATCAACCAGGAAGTTGATCCGTTTGTTGGAACTTAAAGGGAATTCTGTGAAGTAGCCTGGGCCTCCCATTAGAGCTCATACCTGGTCACCAGCAAGAGCCAGTGTTTTCCCCTTGAGTATTGTTCAGTAAACACTGTCAGAATTTCATTTTTGAGTTTCCATTTTCTAAACTGCATGCAAACCAACCCCCCCTTTTTAGCACTTACTTTTTTTCATACATGCTACAAAATAACTGATGAAGTTTTAGTTTTCTTGGCTAGATTATTTGCTCTCCAAGTGTTTGAAAGTAATATTCTTCCTCATCCTTTTGCATTAAGACTGAGTAGTCACAAGAGAGACTATATGGCCCAAAAAGCTTAAAATACTGACTATTCTTTGAGAAAAGATTTGCCAGCCCCTGACTTAGCATAATCTTATTTCTGCATTCTTAGAAGAATTTTATATTTTATCGCCGGTTTATGAAGTCATGTATGTTTAAAAAAAGAGAAAACTATAAATGCAGGTTGTAAAAATATACTTACTGACTAACCCCTAGGATTATGTGATTTTTTTCAGATTTTATATCATGTCTACTATAAACATTTAAAAAATACATGTATGTAAGCAGTCCTAGAAAGACATCAGATTTATTTGCTTCCCTAGTGCTACTTGCAGAATGTAAATTCAGTGACCCTGAGTGGTTCGAGGTAGATGCCCTAGAAAGTGAAGTTCCAACTACCAGTCAGTTCTGTTTTATTCCCTCTGCCACACACTCAAATGTGTGCCCGTTTATCTTGAGAGAGCTAGTGGTTGTTTTATTCACAGTGTGATAATTTGGGTTAATGTGCAGGTCAGAAGAACTACAGGTGTACTTTGTGTGACAAGTCTTTCACCCAGAAGGCTCACCTGGAGTCACACATGGTTATCCACACGGGTGAGAAGAATCTCAAGTGTGATTATTGTGACAAGTTGTTTATGCGGAGGCAGGACCTCAAGCAGCATGTGCTCATCCATACACAGTAAGTTACCACCCACAGCCAGAATGCTCCTCAGGTGGCGAACGCAAGGGCTGGCCTGCCTTCTGTCCCCTGACTGGGCACCCTTGTAGATGTCTCCCGTGTCCCACATGGCCAAGCAGAGGTCAGAAAACTAGGATTTTGGCTTTATCTTGGAAGGCTCCCCTTGTTTGCTTTATTTTTCTTATTTTTCACTTTTACTCTCTGTGTTTACTTTTACTCATATTTTCAAAACAAAATCTTATTTACCTAATTTAACAAATATTTTAAGTAATTCCTTGGTGACCAGCATTGTGCTAAGTGATGAAATACAGAGATGAAAGTCACAGTCCTTGTCCTTAAAGAGCGCAAAGCCTAGTAAGAGAAACATAACAGTAAAATTACCGTGCTGTGTTGCAGTTGTTTGAGTAAGCATTGCATTCTGAAAGACCGTAGAAGAGGGTGCCTAACTTAGCCTGGGGCTGTCCTGGCAAAGGTTTTGGGTAGCTTGAGTTAAGTGTTAAAGAGGGTAAATTAGAGTTACTCAGGGAAGCAAAGAAGGTTAAGTAATGGGAATAGTACTCTAGACTGGGGAATGGCATATTTAGAAACGCAGGTGCACAGGGGGCTGTGGCATGCACGTGGTGCTTTATAGCTAGAGCACAGCGTGAGTGTGAGAGTCCTGAAGAACCTTTCATCCAGCTACGAAAATTAAGTTTTACTCTGGAAATGATGGGGATCCACTGAAGGATTTTTCCTCCCCATATACTGGGCACTGCTGTGTGCTCAGTGTGGGTGCGTGCGTGCGTGTATTTTAATTATGATAGAAAATTTACTGCCATTTTCAGATACACAGTTGAGCGATGTTAAATAGATTCATATTGTTAGGAACACTGAAGGATTTTAAGGAAAAGGGTGCCACGGTGAGATGTCTGTTTGTGAAGGTTGCTCTGGCAGCATGACAGGATGCTTGAGGGAGGGGACATCCAGAATCGGGAGGGATTTATTGCATGAATCCCAGTGTAATGAAATCCTGGCCTGCGTTATCACAGTAGCTGCACAGAGATGCTGTGGTCCTGCGCCTTTAGCAAGTGTCAGAAGAGGGAGAAAGTACTAACTTTTATGTTATGAAGGTACTCCTTAGAAATCTGTCTTTAAGAAAAACTTGATATCCTTACTGTTGGGTTTAGATAAATACTTGGCTTTGATATCTGCTTTTTTTATTCCTAATCACATTGTACCCTGAAACAGTAAAACATCCACAGAGTCTAGATCTACATTTCTAACTCTCCAAATGACCTTTTAAAACATTCTTATTAAGTAGTTTCATTATTAGTGTAAAATTTTAGAAAGTTGACACACTATCAATGAGAATTGTATAGTACTAGAGCTAAAAGAGACCTCTGGGATCATTTAGTCTTGCTGCTTACATTAGTCAGCTCGAGCCTCCATAACAAAATACCATAGATTGGCTGGTGTAAGTGACAGATTTGTTTCCTTCTGAAGGCTAGAAGTCTGAGGTCAGGGTGTCAGCCTGGTCGGCATCTAATGAGGGCCTTCTTCCTGACTTGCAGAAGGTTGCCTTGTGCTCTGTCTTCACATAGTGGAGAGAGTGAGCTCACTCTAATTTGTCCTCCTTGTGTAAGGACACTAATCCCATGAAGGGGGTTCCACCTTCATGGCCTCATCTAAATCTAATTACCTCCCATAGGCCCCATCTCCAACTGCTAAATAGCATTGCAGGTTAGGGCTTCAACATACACATATTTGGAGGTGGACGCACAACATTTAACCCATCACACTGCTCATAATAATCACCTAGGAAATGTGAAAAACAACAGTTAGTGTCAGGGCCCCACCTAATTTAAATTAGCTGGTAAAGGGTAGGACCCTGGCCTTGATGTTTTGGGGTTTTATTTTTTGTTTTAAAGCTTCCCAAGTGACTCTTAACGTCCAGACAGGGTTGAGAGCTGCTGAGTTCATCCAAAGGAAACACTTGTTCCTACAGTGTCTTTGGCAACTAGTTGTATTGTTTCCTCTTGAATATCACATCATTCATTTAGTTTTGAGGAAATCTTTTGTTTCAGTCAAACCTTTGGTTGATTCTTGTATGTGCCCTTACTGGGGATTGAACCCACAACCTTGGCAGATCAGGACACACAAACCAACTGAGCTACTCAGTCAGGGCCTAGATTTCATTGTTATAGTTTATATCTCCAGCCTTATATACCTGACCATTGACTCAGCATCTCTGAGTTTTGGAGGTCCACTATGCAACTCAGAACCTGATATGTCCAAAACTCAACTCTTAATATTATCTCCACAAACTTGATTTTCCCCAGTGCTCACCAGTTCAGTACATGGCACCACCATTCATCCCAGTGGCTCAAGCCACCACCTTGGAGTCATCTTTAATTCAGTCTTCCATTCGATTCTAGTCCAGACCGCTAGCGTGTTTTGAACAGACCACTTCAGACATCTCCCAGCTGACCTTCCTGCTTCTGCTCTTCTCTCTCCTCCTCCATTCCCCAACACAACTGCACAGGCACGCACATGCAAAACCTCTATTCTGTCCATAGTGGCCAGAGCACTCCATTTAAAACAGCAATCAGATTGTGCCCATCTCTACTCATAAATCTCCAGTGGGCTCCCTATCATCCCCTTTTATCTGTTCCACATATTGAGTTAGAAGGTCTCTACCGTAGCCCAGGCCCCCTTTCCTGATGTGGCAGAGGTACTTGCTACCTCCCTCAATTCATCTTTTATGCCTTTTCTCATATTCTGCTTTAGCCACATTGGCCCTCTCCTTGTTGCTACTTCAGCTTACTAAACACACTCCAGTCTTGGGACTAGATACTATTTGCCACTGCCTAGAAACTTCTCTCCTTAGATAATATCTTACTGCCTCATTTCCTCACTTCATTCAGGTTTCTGTTCAAATATCATCTCAGAATGGCCTTCCTTGACTGTCCTACCTAAAGTAGGATTCCATCACTCTTACTTAGCTTCATTTTTTTTTCATAGTACTTATTACTATCTGGTACCATGCTATATATTCTTTATTTGTTTATAGTGTAACTCCTCCACTAGCACATAAGCTCCATGAAGGCAGGGACTTAGTTTTCCACATCCTGCAGCTCCACAGAATCCTCCAGTGTGGTCTCCTGCTGGGAGTACGTGATAAAAGTGCTAACAGCAGCCAGGCTTCAGAACTTCCCACCACACCTTGTCACTCCTTCAAGGATTTTAACCCCTTTTTATCTGTTTCATATATTGGGCTTTCATTAAGACATATGGTTCAGCTGCTCAAAAAAAAAAAAAAAAAAAGTTAAAAAATTCCTGGTCTTTGTGATCTTTAAGGTTCTTTTCCACTGTCAAATGTCTGGGTCAGGGCTACTCAAACTTTGGCGCTAACTGGCACTTTGAGCTGGATAACTTTTGTTGTAGGGGTTACAACTTATACCATAGCGAGATACAATTATGGACTGGCCAACTGGCAGATGTTTTCAAATTTGAGTCCTCCGCTTGTTGGTAAGAATGTAGGCAACAGGAACTCTCCAGTGGCTTTCAGTGGACCTGTATGTTGGTCCAGTGAAGTTGTAAAACAGTTTAGCTTTATCTGGTAGAGTTGGAAATGTGTGTATGTTTTGGCCTAACCGTACTGCTCCTGAGTGTATATGTATGCCCTAGAGGAACTCATACATACGCATGCCAACACGCAAGTATGTAAATGTTGATAGCAGTCTTGCCTGTGATAATAAAAAACTGGAAACCACCAAAATATCCATTAAGAATATTTGTAAGTAGTGTACAGCAACAGAAGGGAACAAACTACTGATACCCACAGCAACTTGAATGAATTCCACAGAGATTGTATTGAGTGCAAGAAGCAAAAGACAAAAAAGATACAGTATGATCCTATTTACATAGAATTTCAAAATAGGCAAAATCAATCTATGCTGTTTAAACCAATCAGATGTTTTGTGACTTATCTGTATGATATACCTCATGTGAAAAGGCCTGATTCTAGACGGTAAAGCTCCGACAAAGACCTGAGGTTGTAAAAGATGAGTGTGTGCCTCAGTCGTCATTTATAACTGTAAATTAAATGTGTTTTCTCGTGTTGTTTTTAGAGAACGCCAGATCAAATGTCCCAAGTGTGATAAGCTGTTCTTGAGAACAAATCATTTAAAGAAACATCTCAATTCACACGAAGGAAAACGGGATTATGTGTGTGAAAAATGCACAAAGGCTTATTTAACCAAATATCATCTCACCCGTCACCTGAAAACCTGCAAAGGGCCCACCTCCAGTTCATCAGCACAAGAGGAAGAAGAGGAGGATGATTCAGAGGAGGAAGAACTAGCAGACTCTGTGGGGACAGAAGACTGTCGGATGAACAGTGCTGTGTATTCAGCAGATGAGTCTCTCTCAGCACGTAAATAAGAGAAGATGCCAACTGTTCTTGGATGGAAAATGCAAAGGGAAAAACACACATAACCAGTTATGCACTGCAGTGGTTTTTACATAAAATGGTTTCTGATTTCCTTCCAGCCAACAGTCAAAACAGACTGCATGGGAATGGATAAAGCACTTACGGGGAATATCCTAATGAAAACACTTTAAAACAGGTTGGGAAAAGAGAGCATGTGTCCTACTTTTGAGTGGTGTGTGGGGAGGAAAGTGTCAACTTTTGAGGTCTGTTCTTCATTTACATGATAATCTGTGTGTCACATTTATGCCTGAGTCAAAGCTGCCCTCTGCCCAGACAAAGCAGATTTATTTGAAATTATTCCATTATTCCCTTTTCTTCTAAATCCTATGACTTAATGATGCTCTAAACTTGGTCCCAATTGCTGATTGTGGTTCTCGTGTTTTATTTCATGTGGACTGTTGTGCTGTATGCTCATCCCAGAACAGACTGAAACATGGTAGTGTAAGCTGCCTCGCAGCTAACAAGTTTAAAGCGCCACCTGCCTTAATCTCTCCTTGGGAATTTAGGGTGGATCTTGCTTCCCAGAGTTTCAGCAGGTGCCGGGAGTGCAGATGAAAAAGCATCCAGGCAATAGGCCATGGTGGAGAGAAGAAAAGGAGAGATGCCTGGGCCACTGTCCAAGAAACCAGCTTTGACAGAAGCCAGGGTGAGGCACCAGGTTAGTCTCCAGTAAAGCTTCCAGCCCCCGGACAAAGGGGACCTGGAGGTGCAGAGCCAAGTATTGCCCTGCTGGATTATCTCCTGACAACAAGTACATGTGGACTCGGTGGGCAAAGCGACACCTCGGCCTGTGGAAGGGAGGAGGGTGTGTGATGCTTTATCTCTGGCTTAACCTCTGAAAAGGATGAAGACCCCATTAAAATGCTGCCAACTGAGAATAACACATGACTCCAAACACATTGGTGTATTTGCAAGGTTAGGCCAACTCAGTTGTCTGGTGAAGGACCTACCAGTTAAGTGTGGATACCAAAGGATTTGGA
The DNA here is from genome assembly GCA_004026545.1 of Mormoops blainvillei. Classification (NCBI taxonomy): domain Eukaryota; kingdom Metazoa; phylum Chordata; class Mammalia; order Chiroptera; family Mormoopidae; genus Mormoops; species Mormoops blainvillei. Next base: position 28,817 of record PVJD01009868.1, read on the forward strand.
AGGTGGAAGGCTTATTAAGGTCACCACATGGGTGTGATTTCAGGGTCCCAGCTTAGTTCTTGCATCCGTCTGGTCTTTCACCTGGTTGCACGTGCATACCCTCCTTTCAGCAAGAAGCAAGCATCCTTAAATTGACGGTTGATAGAACAGGCTCTCCTGCGCTGAGGCATGACGTCCGGGTTGGATAGCAAGGACTCTGGTGGGAAGGTTTTGCTGCTAATGTATTTATAGAATGAATATATTTCATTCAAATCTGTATTCCTCTAGGAAGGATTAAAATAAAAAACTTTAAAAAAATACAGGATTCCTCTTGTAATGTCATTTTGGGGGAAAAGGAGAATGAGTCTTTAGGAGAAAATCAGGAACAACTTGAGTATTTTCAGTGTTAGAACTGGAGAGAGCATTTCCTAAATACTGTAGCTTTGAGATCATTCAGATGTGTGTCTGCATAACAGTGCTTAGAGAAACTGCTTCCTGTGTTTCCAGTTCACCTGCCCTCTTCCTAAGGGAGTACCTTTGTTCTGCTGCCTCCTTGCAGAATTGCGGCCTGTCTATAGTTGAGGGAAGAGGCAAGGTGTTGGTAGTTATGGGTGGCTGCTGTCCCTGGGTCACGATGCCTCTGTCAGGTCAGTGCAGCTGTGAGGTGACTGGGGCAGCTCGAAGTTTACCCTTTTGCCAAAGGCATCCTGGTGGCAGGCCACCCCTGCTCCCATGTTCTGGAACTACCAGTTTCCTTTCTCCTTTTGTCTCAGTGGCTCATGCTGGGTTAAATGCTACTCAGTCTGGTGCTTTAAAAAACAAAACAATAGAGAATAGAGGGAAATAGTTCTAAGTGAGAATGTAACTGTTACAGCTTATTCACCACTGTCTTCCTTTTTTTTTTACCCCCTTTAGAATTAACATGTACATTCTAAGTCCTCACAAGATGAATAAAGCAGTAACTGGCCTTTTGACAACATTTCACCCAGCCTTCTCCGGCTCTTGTAGGCAGCCTCACCTGCTGCTGCTGTTGGGTGAATGGTCATGTTGAGAAGCAGGATGTGAGTGAGCTCTGATGCCCGGCTGAATGTTCTCCAGTCTGGGCTTTGCTACATGATGGTTTGTAACCTCAGTCAAGTTATGTGACCTCTCTACGCCTCTGGTTACTGTAAATAGACAAAAGTAAGAGTTCCCATTTCATAATACTGTTGGACATTAACATGCGTAAAGGGCCACCACAGTGCTCGATGTACAGTACACATGAACCAATAGCTTCCAGTTTTAGCTTAGCGTAGATTTCTACCCTAAAAATAACGGCTATCGATGGCCCGTGAAGCCCTGGATTTTATTAATACAAGTACAGCTGGGAATAATACGAGTTTTCAAGGCCAAAGCCTAGAAAATAATTTGTTGTGTTCTTGTAGGTCAGTGTATGTATCCTTTGTGTTTCCTTCCTTAAAAGGGGTGTTGTTTATAATCCTGCATGTGTGCTGGGCTGAGGTCCTCAGTACATCAGAGGCCAAAGAGGTGACAGGAACTAGTCTCCTTCAGCCTTTTGAGTTTGCTGACTTGTACACACACTTCCTAGTAAACACATTTAACTGTATGTTGAACATAAGCTGTCAGCCCCTCATCAAGTATGTCAAGTATGTCAGCTTCAGCTTACAGCATCTGATCACTGAGCTATATCTCAGACACTCAAAAACAATGTATCTGCAGGTATACAAGTGGTTACTGCCTGTTACGGGTTGGATGGTGCCCCCACCCCAATCATCCATTAGAGTTTTAACCCCTGGTACCTCACAGTGTGACCATATTTGGAGATAAGGTCTTCAAAGAAGTTATCAATGTAAAAATGAGTTTCTTAGGGCAGACCTTAATCCAATATGACTGGTGTCCTTACGAGAGGAAATTTGGGGACAGGCGAGCACAGAGGGAAGACCGTGTGAAGACATGGAGAAGAGCGTTATCTACAAGCCAAGGAGAGAGGCCTCGGGAGAAACGCCTCTGCTGACATTTTGATCTCAAGACTTCTGGTCTCCAGAATTGTGAGACAATTTCTGTAACAGGCATACAGTCATACAGCCAGAAGTCTGTGCCTAGCCCACTGGGTTCTGTTGATTCTTTAATAGTGGCCTGGCTAAAATTGGGATCTCACTATGGCTGCAAGACTTTAAAGCTCACAGAACAAATCTCCATTTAGACAAAGCATATTTGTTTAGATACATGGACTAGGAAGCTCATAGGAAGCATGTCTGGTCTTTGTGTTTTCTGCTCTGCTGCATCTGCCCCCTCCCTGCCCCCTTTTGTGCTGTTACAGACTTGCCAAGGCACAAGCTGAAGATGGGCTGTGGGGCAGAATGAAGGTCGAGATCCGTTACGGCCAGAATGGGAGAGGAAATCACTTAACAGAAAGGTACTGACTTTGGGAAAGTTTACTTCTTGAATTGGTGACCATTTACCTTTTACCATTGGTCCATACACAGTTCCCTGCCTTGCGTTGCTAACGTGGTCTAGGGCATGTGTGCCACTCACTGGAGATATTGTCTGTAATCACAGTAGTATGTTTTTGTTTAACATTTGCTTAGTCCACGTAGGGCATTACAACAGTAGGTTTTACCCCTCTTTTATAGATGTTGAAGTTAGGAAAATTTATGTTTTTCTACCTTTCAGTGATTTACTGCCTTCAGAGTACTCGTTAAAATGTGTATGTTTCTCCTCCAGGGTTCTCTTCCATGTTAATCTACAGGCTGCTGTTCCAACACCTTATTTCAAACCAATTAGTATATTTGTACCAAAGTTATGAAATGCATCTCTATAAGCAGAAAACACCTTTATGGGCCATTGTTCTTAATTGGTTAGAGACAACTGGCATTTGTCTATGAAAATTATTAAAAAGTGTGAGAGGTGACATATTTTGTTAGGGACTTTTTCAGGATGCCTGACCCAGATATGCTGTAGCAAAAAGAAAGTGCGCCAGGCTCCTTTGCATCTGAAATTCCCAAAATGCCAAATAATGTCCCTGGTAAGACAAAAGCAGGATGATCCAGTCATTCAGCATATATTCTCTTTGGGGAAATAACATGTTAGACTTTAAGGGAGTAGGGAGGAACATATATAAGGAAAAACAATGGCTTGTGATCAGGAAATCCAATTTCAAGTCCAGAAGCACACATAGAGGGGGGGGAAAGTTATGTGTAGGATCCTGTTCCTTTCTTACAGGTGTGCTGAGTAAGGATGAAGGGATACATTGAAGACGGAGGAAACCCTCCAGAAGAAAATGGTGAATTATGACACATCCATATTAATACAATGCTACCAAAAAGGAGGTAATCTATATGTTAACCTAGAGTATCTACCAGGCATCTTGTTAGGTGAAAAAGCTTGTCTGATCATGTTGTCTATGTTAACATGACTTACACAGATTAACAATCTCCAGATTGTCAATCCCTTTCTATCATGCTTTCCTGTGCTGTAGAGCCTGGAAAGCTAAAAACCACTTCCCAGACTCCTTTAGAGCTAAGGTTCCAAACAAAACCAATGTTCTTCTGATCAGATGCACTTGGATGAGTCTGATTCAGAAATGAGTTATGTGGAGAGACAAGCAGGGCTTGGGGCTTCTATGTATTATGCAGGCTTTGATGTACCAAGGGTGATGTGGTGTTGGAGCTGATGGCTGTGGTCGATGCTTCTGATGTGGCAGGTAGCTTTCTGATTATAGGAACAGCAGCTGTATCTTGCAAGCTCACTTCTGTGGTATAGGATTGGGAGTCATTCCTAGAACTCAGCCTAGACTTCAAGGCTTTTTTTTTAGTGATTCTATGAGCTGTCTATACTGCTTATAAATTCCTTTTGCTTAAACTGGCTTGAGGGGATTGTGTTGTCTGGTCATCTTGACTGGTTATTTGGCCTGGCTGGGTTTCAAGGCAGCGCAGATCCAGTTACAGTTAGAGAATGGGATGCAGAATTCTGGCACCCACGGCTAGAACATGGGTTAGATCACATGTGATCACTTGCAATGAAATCGTTCTCATACCAATAAATTCAGCTTGACCTAAACTGTCTTTTCGCCCCTGGTGTAGCACCCTCAAAATCTTTTGGCATATATTCCACAAGAGTTAGGAAATTAGAATTCTATTAATTTGTAAGCCTTCTTTTCCACATTTGACTTTGTAATTATAGAGAATTTCAGGGTTTGGCTTTAGTCGTAAGTCAGAGGCGATAAGAGATGGAAGGAGTGGTAAATGAAGAGAACTGGAATTTTATATCAGTGTGGTCATTACAGGGTATTCAGGAAATCGTTCTCATTAGGTAGTGGAGGAGCTCCTGTTGAAGAGGGAAATCTTCGGGGTTTGGAGTACTTGGAATCTTCTCGTATATCACCATTCTACTTTTCAGGTTTGCACTCTTTTCCCCAGAACATTTTTAAGAAATCTGCTTGAGATGTGAATTCAGCCTGTGTTGTAAATCAGTAACGTGCAGGATCAGACTCCTGGTTTATCACTGTATCAACTTCATGGCTACACATGGGAAGAAATTATTTTAGGGGAAGTCATGATGACTCCCTTGTTCTGACCTAGCTTATGTGTTGTTTGTTTCTGTTGTCTTTGCTTTTGATCTCAAATCCAAGGCAATCATTGCTAAGACCAATGTCAAGAAGCCTAGCACGTGTTTTTCTCCTCTAGGAATGTCATTGTTTCCTGTCTTATGGTGAAGTCTTTAATCCATTTTAAGTTATTTTTTTGTGTAATGTGTAAGGGAGTGGCTGCTTCCCCAACACCATTTATTGAAGCAGCTGTCCTTTCCCCATCGTGTATTCTTGATTCCTTTGTGGAAAATTGACCATAAATGTGTGGATTTATATCTGACCTCTATTATGTTCTGGTCCACTGATCTGTTTTTATGCCAGTACCATACTGTTTTGATAACTGTAGATTTATAATGTAGTTTGAAATCAGGGAGCGTGATGCCGCCAGCTTTGTTTTCTCAAGATTGCTTTGGTTATTCAGGTTTTTTTGTGGTTCCACACAAACGTTAGGATTGCTGTTGTATGTGAAAAATGCCATTGGAATTTTGACAGGGATTGCACTGAATCTGTAGATTGCTTTGGGTACTATGGACATTTTAACAATATTAATTCTTCCAACCCATGACCATAATCTTTCCGTTTTTTCCTCATTCTCATTATGTCAGTATCTTCGAGTTTTCAGTGTACAGGTCTTTCACCTCATTGGTTAACTTTATTGCTAGGTATTTTATGTGGTACAATTGTAAATAAGATTGTTTTCATTTTTTTCCTGGTAATTCATTATATAGAACACAACAGATTTCTCTGAGAGTTTTGTATCCTGCAACTGAATTTGTTTTAGTTCCAACAGTTTTTTGGTAGTATCTTTAGGTTTTCTATGTATGTTATCTGCAGATAACAGTTCTACTTCCTCCTGTCTGCTTTGAATGCTTCTTCCCCCCTGCCTAATTGGTCTGACTAGGACTTCCAATACTGTTGAACAAAAACTCCAAGAGCAGGCATCCTTATGACCTCAAGAGGGGAAAAAACTGCAAACTTTTAAGCTTTTCACCATTGAGTATGATGTTGTTTATAGTTGTATGGAAATACAATAATAACACCAGAATAAGCTGTTCCACATACCACTGGAAACCTACTTTGCCCACCCTGTATTATAGCCTTTATTATATTGAGGTATGTTCCCTCTATACCACTTGGATGAGTTTTATCGTAAGTGGATGTTGAATTTTGTCAATTGTTTTCTGCACCTTTCAAGACAGTCCTGTGATTTTTACCCTTCATTTTGATTAATGTAGTGTGTCACATTGATTTGCAGATGTTGAACCACACTTTCATCTCTGGAATAAATCTTCCTTGATCATGATTTATGATCCCTTTAATATATTGTTGAATTTGGTTTGCTATTATTTCATTGAGGATTTATACATTTACGTTCACTAGAAATATTGGCCTGTAAATTTGCCTGTGGTGTCCATGTCTGATTTTGGCATAATTTGGAACAATGCTGGGCCTCATGAAATGAGTTTCGAAGTATTCTCCATCTCTCTTTTGGAAGAGTTTGAGGCGGCTTGGAATTAGTTTCTTTAAATGCTTGGCAGAACTCACTGAGGCTGTATGGTCCTGGACTTCTGTTGGGAGGCTGTTGATTCCCAATTCAGTCTCCTTACTAGTAATCAGTCTACTCAGGTTTTCTATTATAATCCCTTCTGTGGTATAAGCTGTAAAGTTTCCACTTGAATTTTGAGTCCTCTGAGTCTAAAATTTTGTCAGTTTTATCTTTTAAAAAACCCAGCTCGTTTCATTGATCTCTTCTATTGTCTTTTTAGTCTAGTTTATTTCCACTGTGATCTTTATTTCCTTTCCTCTACTATCTTTGGGCTTAGTTTGTTGTCCTTGTTCCTTGAGGTGTAACAGTAGGATGAGACACTTTTCTTGATGTAGTTACTGCTGTGAACTTCTCTTAGAACTGCTTTTGTTGCATCCACTAAGTTTTGGGTTTGTTGTATTTCCATTTCATTTGTCTGAAGGTATTTTCTCTTTTGATTTTTTTTTTCCTCGACCAGTTGGTTGTTCAGTACATGTTGTTTAATCTCCACATATTTGTGATTTTTTTCAGTTTCACTCTTGGGACTGATTTCTAGTTTCATACTATGGCTGGAAAATGTTTGATATGACTTCAGTGTTAAGACTGACAGCCATCAGAGGGGAAGGGGTTGGGTGGCTGGGTGAAAAAGGTGAAGGGATTAAATATCTCCCGTCCCCCCCGCCCTGCTCCAAACCTCATAGACATAGGCAACAGTATGGTGATTACCAGAGGGAAAGGGGAGCAGGGAGAGGGCCAAGAGGGGAAAGAGGGGAAACCAAAAGCTAAGAAAATTATTAAGACTTGTTTTGTGGTGTAACATGACCTATGCTGGAGAATTTTACCATGTGTGCTTGAGAAGAACGTGTATTGTCCTTTTGGATGGAATATTCTGTAATGTCATCTCCACTTGGTCTAATAAGCTGTTTAAGGCTCACTGATTTTTCTGCATGAAGGACCTAGCCATGAGTGAAAATGGAGTATTAAAGTCACCTACTGTTACTGTATTGCTATTTCTGTCCTTAGGTCTGTTAACATTTGCTTTATATATTTATGTGCTCCTATGTTGGGTACAGAAAATTTATGAATTTCTATCCTTTTGTTGAATTGACACTGTTATCAAGCTATATATATCCTCTTGTTGGATTTGTATTTACGTAATGTCTCTTTTCTTTGATAACACTGAATGCCTTGTTAGGGAAAAAAGGGCATGCCACTTTTTTAAGATTTTTAAAATTTATTTTTAGAGAGAGGGTTAAGAGATGGAGAAAAAAACATCAGTTGCCTGTCGCACACCCCCAACTGGGGACCTGGCCTGCAACCCAGGTATATGCCCTGACCAGGAATTGAACCAGCAGCCTTTCGGTTCACAGGCCAGAGCTCAATCCACTGAGGCACACCAGCCAGGGTGCCACTTTTAATTTAGTTACGAAACAATAGCACTGAGAACACTTGTAAGTCATTGAGTGTTAACTGGAGAGCAGTCAGTTTGGAAAGTGCACTCCCTGGGGCACCTGCTTCTGTTTGTGGCCTACTGTGCAGTCTTGGCCAAAACACAACCCTCCCTGGGCTGGGTTTAGCCATCCGTTATGATTATAGGATTTTCCTCTTTTTAAAAATTCTATAAATTACTGGCTATTTTATAAATTTAGATTACCTGTGACAGATGGCATATTTAAGGATATTTAAAAAACCTTTTTTATTACTCTTTCCAAGGAGACCTACAATAGGAACCTTACACACTACACATTTGCACAGCAGACACAAAGTTGGCCCTGCTTTACTGCTGCTACGGCTGCAGAGAGGAATGTCGGGTAGTAGGAAATGAATTTTGATTCTGCCTCTACACATGGAACATTTTTAGGCCAGCTTTTTAAAACGTGGAATTAAGGTAAACAAAACAGGAGGTTGTATGATCTTCATTAAGACTCCATTGGTGTTTCTGAGTTCCTGCTCCCAAAAGGGCCACTAATAGATGAATTTCTTGTATTACCAAGAACAAGCCTCTCTCGTCTTCCAAATGCTTCATTTACTAAAATACAAATAAATAGGTAAGAAATTACCAGATCAGAAAATTAAAAGACTATAAATTATAAAAAGACTAAAATGTATAAATGAACAGTAAGTTTCTCTACCCAAGGGTAAAAATTTTATGAAAACAGATTTAACACTTAGTAAATGGTAGAGTATGTAACCAACTCAGAAGTTCAAGTTAATGTTCTGAATGAGGTTAATCATGTTTTAAATGTTTTTTTCTTTATATTCTTTGCCTTGTCCTAGATTTATCTAACCCATCTTAACAAATTTCTCATCCCTTATAACAGTGACCCCCATCCTTCCATTATTCTGATAGTTTCCTCCTTTCTTTCTGCCTATCATGGATACATAGAAGTCTTTTGGATTTAGAACCCTTTTTGTATATGGGAGGGAAGATACTGGAATCAGATAGTAGGGCTCCATGTTTACAGGACAAACCAGACTACCTCAAAGTAATAAATAAGCAGCCTGGCTCCCAGGAAGGGAGGGGAGTGGCCCCGTGAGGGGAGCACATTGTGTAGAAAGTAGTTAAAAAAGGGAGATTTATTCACACTGGAAAGGGAAGGGAGGGCCATTTTTGAGACCATGCTGCATTTCCTTCCAGCTTTCCCATTAAGATCTTTCAATTTTGAAATTTAAATTTTGTCATAAAGGTACTATTTTTAAATGACCTATATTTAAAGTATAAACACGAAATCATTTGTAAGCATTTCCAAATTACATTTGATCCTGACCATTTCCTAAGCAAACTGCTCTACAGGTGAACATGGGACCTACCTTTGCTATCTACCTAATGTATTTGAGGCAGACATCATAGAACTCATTCAGAAAAAGCAGGAAATTAAGGTTCTTACCTGAAGAGACTGTGCTTATATCCCAGACTCGAAGCCCTTCTTTCTGACCTCCAAAGGCATAAATAAATGGGAAATCAGGACAACAGGCAGAACAGAAGAGAACTCCCTGGGAGAAGAGGATGGAAGGTCAGTGATTTCAATACTTATGAGAACCCTAATGTAGATCCCTACTCCTGTCTACAGGAACCTGTGATTTGAATGGTTACTCAAAACCAACTCGCCATTATCTCTCTCAAGCCCTCTGCAAAATGTATAAATGGACAATAAGTTTCTCTACCCAGGGGTAAAAATTTTGTTTATGAAAACAGATTTAACACTTAGTAAATGGGAAAGTACGTAACCAACTCAGAAGTTCTTTGAAAGATTATAATAGGAAGCCAGACAAGTTCAGCATGATGGACATTCTGAGGATGTGTGTATGCTATGAACATTCCAGTCTTTTAGCTCCATTGTCATTCTATTAGATTTCTTAATAAACTTAATCAGCTAATTATTTTTCATTCTTTTAAAGCAATGATGGTACTATAAAAATTCCTTCTTTAACCTACCTTTCCACAAATATTTATATACACATACATATATTCAATTTTAAACAGGTGTACAGTGTTCTCTGTCTGCAATTTAATTTATATAACTCAGTGCCTGACATATAGTAGGTGTGCAATAAATATCTGCTGTATGAATTCATTTCTAAATTTTTTGCCACTACATAGTAATCAGTTTTAGTGTGATCTATTCTAGTTATGCAAAGAGGTGATAAACTAACCCAAACAGTTATAGTGTCCTAAAGGTTCAGTATTTCCTGGGATGGTAAGAATTTTAGGGTAAAAAAATGTGGCCATTCTACTGGTGCCCTAGGAAACGTTCTCCCCACACCTCTTGTTCTTACCAAGCAAGTGTTAATCATGTGAGTTGGAAAAGGAATCAAGTAGTAACTGATTTCCCCTCAAACTATCCTAAGTCATAAAATTCTCACCAAATTTTGCTAAGATTGAAATTAACTTCCCCAACAAATCCGTATTAATGCAATGATTCCGGGAGAAAGACAAGCAATACAGAATTCAGAAAGAGAAAACAAAGATGTCCGGGGAGAGTCTTACCATTTTCATGTCCCTGGAGTGAACTAGACTTGGCCTGTCTCCTAATATGTCCCAGATCTTCACATACTTGTCTGCTGACGCAGTCACAAGACAGCCCTTGATTTGACTGCTGAGATCAAGACCTACAGGAAGGTTAGTTCAGAGACTGACTTTAAAATACACATTTACTTCATCATAGTTTAATAGAAATGAAAGAAACACTATTCTTGCTTACCAGAGATTTCATCATTGTGTGCATTAAGTGTAAAAATTGGCTTATCTGAACGCGCATCCAAATTATATACAAAGCCGTCATCTGTACTAGCCTGGAAAGAGTGAAAGACAGGCAGGACTGTGCTACATGACAGTAAAATTTAACACTGGATAAACAGTACACATTATAGTGAAAATCAGCCATCTACCTGTCTTATCTGAGGAGCTTATTAAAAGTTAATGGGGACAAAGAATTTACATACAGAAAAGCCAAGTTTGCTCTTCCATGGACTGATTCAGCTGGCAGTCTATTAGGCAGGTGGGAATGAGGGGGAAGAAGTGGGAGAGCTGTGGACTAGGGTCAGAGGTGAAAGCCTCTGGAAAGAGGAAAGAGGTGGTGGTCACGCCCATGAGAACAGAGGGGACATGCCCTGGGAATGTAGAATCAAAAGACCAACATGTTGAGGGCAGAGGCCTGGACAGTATGGCCACTTAAGGTATAGGCTGATGAGGAGGTCACAGAGGAATGAGGGAGGGAGTAACAAAGAATGTCAGGGAAGCCAAGGAAATAGGGCTTCTGAAGAAAAGGCATGAACGCTGTCAATACTGTGGTGGAGTCAACAGATAAGGATTGAAAAGTCGATTACAGTGGGTCCTCACATTTGCAAGATAGGGAGAAGAAACGAAGGGATTCAGAAACAAACTTAGTTCAGGATCCGAGAGAGACCTGAGCCTATGTGCAGGCCAAGAGTACAGGAAAAAGGGAGGAAACGAAAGGACAACGGGTGTCGTCTTGAAGACTGGGCTGTGGATGGGGTCAAAAACAAGGGGAAGGGCGGGGTTCTCATCCTCTGAAACGAAACCATTTTATTTTTATTACTTCCCATTTCCCTAAATATTTGTGATTTGAGTACCAATGACCATTTATTAGCAATAACTTCAGGAAATGTGTGTGCTTGACTGTTGAGAGCCAAACTACCACACAACACTCGGATACAACTGGGACTTCACTCTTGATTTGGCTTAAGGGTATAGGCACATCTGTGCAAAGAGCCAAGAAGTGTCCTCAGAATCATTACTTTAGGAACCCTTTAAAATTGTCCACATTTTAAGAAAGCTCTTTTATAAAGAACTGTTTCCTTCATTTACAAAGTACTACACATTTACTTTAGGAAAATTAGGAAATATGTGGATGTATCACAATTCCTTTAATTACTCTTCCCTTTTGAAGGAAAGGTGGGAATTCATCTCTCCATGGGTTGACATGTCAGTGGAACAGTTGGATACTACATGGAAACTGTCACCCTACAGACATTTAGGGTGTTTATAAAACAACCTTATACTTTTTTCCTTTCTGGGAGACAGTACTATATTAACTAAATAGGCTAGTGTTCTCATTACTGGACTTCCATTTAAGTACTAGGACTTAAAATTTAAAAACATAAAAAGAACATTAACCATGTTAAGTATTTCAAAAAACACAATAAAATCAAAATAAAATGTGTCACACTTTGGAATGGTTGGAAATTAGCAAAATCATTTACATGTTTCCTACTTTTTGTGGCTGATCCACTGTTCTGTTACTGAAAATATCTTTTTTCTAACCCTAAAATCCAAATACTTTATATTATTTTAATACAGAAAAAGCTTTTCAGAGTCTCTGAAAGCTTTCTTTAATGGAGTTAAAGAAAATATTAGTAACTTGGACAAGCAAAATGGTAATATGCATAGTCTTACCAAAAAATGACAAGGTGAAAAGTGATTCCAAGTCACTCTCTCAATCTGCCCACTGAATCGCCACATGCGATGGCTTTCATCTGGACTTCGGCAATCATACAAAGCCACTGACCTGCACACGTAAAGGCAAAGTTAGGGCTTTCAGTTCCAATTCTCCTGCATGTTTTAAGTCTATTTTTAATGACATGGTAATAAAACACTGCAACAAGTCAGGATCCAGTTATTTAAAGCCTGCTTTTGAGGTTCCAAAATAAAATAGAAAAGATGAGTTTTCACTAACTGGTGGACTCTGTCACTTGAAGGGACTGGTAGCTCTGGATGTCATAGTGCCCTTGACCTTCTCCAGGTCAAATCCTCCACTTACGAGATGAATGGTCTCTATTTCCAAAAGACGAGGACAATTTCTAATTTCCCCTTCCTTAGTAGTGCTCAGAGCCAGAGAGCCCACGTCTCAGTCACACTCTCTACAGCAGGTTACTGTATTGGAGGAACCAATGGATGCTTTTCTAATTTTGCATGAATCCCAACTAAAAATGTGAACGTACTCTTTGAAAGGACAAGGAATCAAAGACTGAGTTTCTGTTTATACTAGCTATCTTTTCCATCTCCAGGCCCAATCTGTGAAAAGCAGCACACATATGACTGGAAACTCCCTTGTAGTAGACTAGTGGGACCAGTCCTTCACCTCTCCCTCTATGCATGACTTCTGTCAGTGATGTGGGAGTTCTTCCCAGAAAAGGCAGAGTTCGTTTCTCACTCCAAATGATCTGTTTTGGCCAAGGGAATAAGACATAAGTGTACTCGTTCTCGGCCTAGGTCTCAAGGGGCCTTAGCATCTCTGCTTGAGCTTTCGGCTTCACCATGACCTAGCCCATTGGTCCCAGGAAGATATGAAACACAAGGACAGTGCCAAGTCTCCACAGCTCAGCCTAAACAAACCAAGACTGGTAGAGCCACCAGCTGAATACAGAATAGATCAGCTCAATCTTGCAGAGGCATATGAAATAAAAGTTTGTTTTAAGTCATTGAATTTTCGGATGGCTTGTTTCACAGCAATGGTTAATTTATAAACCCTGTGAAAATCAAAGTAGTTGCCAGTTATGAACTACATTATTATGACAGAATCACAACTGCAGACTGAAAGGATCACAACTGATAAAGACAAATAAGTATTACTAAAGATGTAAACACTTAGGTGCCTCAGTACTATATTTTCTGAGCATCACTGATATTGGATACTTTCTGAATTAGTTCATGAGGATAAAAACAGTAGCAATAATTTTTGAAAGGCTTTCTTACTTATCATATGATCCAGAAATCAGAGTCTGTGCTTCAAATGGATGAAACTGTAGCGTCTGGACCTAAAATGAGGAAACGTAAATTAACAGATCTGTTTGTTTGGTGAGAATCAATTTGGCAGTGTGTTTATAAATTTTTCTCTTTGAAATTCAGTATTATTTAAAGGAACATACACATACTGCATGATCAAAAGGACAAAACATATTTCTAAATAAAGGCTGACACTTAAGACATAATACAGCCTTCCCCAAACTGAGTTTACCAAAATGTATGTGTCACTGGAGTGGTCAAAGGTGTCTGGGCAACCATCTGTGTGCCAGAAGGCCCAGGGTGCATTTTCAGGAGCCTCTGTAAACATGGTACAAAGCACTAATGTTTCTTTTCCAGTCACTTAACCTTTCTGCACCTATTTTTGAATCTCTTGAGATGGTTAATTACAACTATCACACAGGGCTTTGTAAAGGATCCAAGGAGGCAGGATGTAAAAGCGCTCTGTAATTCACAAAAATCCATATATAACTATTAGGGATTATTTGTAACCAGTATTTGCCTTGGGTCTTTTAGAATCCCTGTTACCCACTAAATCATCATACCTTGTCCGTGTGTACAGCAAGGCTAGCTGCTGGTTTCCCCAAGGACATATCCCACAGAATTACAGTGCTGTCAGCTGATGCACTTGCCAGCACATTTCTGAGAAAGGGAGGAAATAAAAAGGTAATCTTTTAAAGATCAAGAACATTAAATGTAAGAATTTCACTTATAATAGCATAAAAAAACACCGGAATAAATTTAATAAAAGAAATTCAAGATGTGTCAAAAACTATAAAAGATAGAATATGAAAGAATATCTAAATTAATAAAGGCATTCCATGTTCATGGATTGGAAGACTTAATGTTAAGACAAATGCTGCCACCTTACAGATTAAATCAATCTCTTTCAAAATCCCAGCTGACATTTTTGCAGATAACTGACAAGCTGAATTTAAAATTCATATGGAAACACAAGGGATCCAATATAATCTTGAAAGGAAGAGCAAAGTTGGATAAAATCAGTATCTGATTTCAAAACTGACTGAAAAGCTACAGTAATCATAACAATGTGCTACTGGCATCTGATTAACAGATGACAATGAAGAGACAATCTAAGGGAAAAGAGGTCAGTGCCCCTGACTAAACAGTCATGCATTGTATGTTTTAAAAAAATCTAGCACACTGGTTGAAAATCGCTGATCTAGACTATATGAAGAACTTTTAACCAAATAATCAAAAGTAAAACAAATCAGAAGATGAGCAAAGGATCAGAATAGGTATTTCTCTATAGAATGTATAAAAATGGCCAATGAGCATGTGGAAAGACGCTCAACACCATTAGTCATTAGGGGAATGAAAATTAAAAAGTGGGATACCACTTCATACTCATAGGATGTCTATCATGAAAGTCAGACAATAACAAGTGTTAACAAGATGCAGAAACACTGGAAGTCTCCTACAATGCATTGGGAATATAAACAGTATGGACACTATACCACATAGTCCAGCAATTACACTCTCAGGCATATACTCAAGGAAATGGAAACACATGTCCATGCGAAAACTTGTTCACAAATGTTTACAACAGCATTATCTATAACAGACAAAAAGTAAAACTGAACCAAATGCCCATTAACTAGTGAACAGATACAGAAAATGTGGCATACCCCTACAAGGGACTACTATTCAGCAATGTAAAGAAATGATGTACTAAAACATACAACATGAATGGACCTTGAGCACACTGTGCTAAGTGACAGAAGCCAGACACAGATGCCTATGTACTGTATGATTCCATTTCTAGGAAATGTCCAGAACAGGCAAATCCACAGGGACAGGAACTACATTAGTGGTCGCCAGGGACTGGAGGAACAGGACAATGAGCTGTGACTGCTAATGCGTATGGATTGCTTTTTGGATTGATAAAAATATGGAGTTAGACAGTGGTGATGGTTGCACAACTTTGTGAAAATACTAAAAACCACAGAATGTATGATCTGAGATTTTATGTCAACTTTTTTTTTAAGCATTAAATGCTATTAATAGGAAAAATTCAATATTATTTATCTTTCAGGGATGAAGTGCTAATAATGTAGTTTTATAACAGAACACAGCCCAGAAAACCTGAAATTAATTCTTGGTGTTGCCACTTGCTAGCTGTGAGACTTCAAAATAAGTGCCGCTTCTTTGCTTGCCAGCAAGAACAACATAGCCAACCTCCAAGGGCTGCCATGCACGCACCTGAATGACTGAGAGGCAGCAGACCCCTGACAAGTGTTTTAAGTACCTGGCATTTCAGAGATTTAAATGTTAACTTAAAATTCCCAATAACTAGTTTATTTATATACAATGCCTGCCAACAGCAAAATTTAAAATTTCACAGTACATTTTTCATTCATTCCAAAAAATCTGACTGAGATTCCTCCCACGTTAAAGTTCTTATTGTATAAAGCTTAAAAAGAAATGAAGCTTGAAAATAAACAAAACAACTTCTGGATACTATACCCCAAGAAGAGCACTCTTGAGAAGAGTGTGAAATTAGCAGAGAATGTGCATTTTTGTTCCTGGAAGCATTTTACCAGAAACCAAGGTCCTTACAGATACCAGTGTCAACATGTTATTTCTCACTATAATCTCAAACTCTGCACCACAGTATGGGAAGCACTTTAAAGCATTCTGCACCTTTTCAGTAAGGAAGGGGAAAGCGGAATCAAGGTCGAAATTAAGATGGAGAAATAAGAGTTAAGAACAAAGAAATGTGTGGCACAGGAATCAGACGTGAGTGCAGATGGAGCAGGACAGGTGCTGATAACTGTCTAGGGAGCTGAGGCCAGGAAAACAATGGATGAATCAGCTGGAATATGGAATATGGAATATGGGTTCCATTAAGAATGAACTTCCAGTTACTCAAAGTAACAGATACTGTAAGAACTGAGTATATGTAATTAGTGTGACAGCTCAGATTTGTAAATAAGAGTGGGTTCCTAAAAGCACGGTACACCCATTATTAGCTCTCTTATTCATCTGCCCATTTAGTCAGGACCTGGCCCAATTCAGACAAAGCCCTAACTGCTTTTAGCCTGGCAGTATCAGATTCACCTGTGGAAGCTTACAAACAAAACAAAACAAAAAAACCCCAACAGGTCTTGGGCCCCTGCTCTAGATCTACTGACTCAATCTTGGGGGATCTGAGCACAGGAACTTATACTAAAGGGTTGCTTAGAAGATTCTGATTTGTAGCTGAGTTTGGGAAATACTAACCTGAATAACTTTCTCAGGTCCATTTCCCCAATGGCTGTAACTCTGAAGAAGTCTGAACACAAACAAGACAACAGGATATTCTTTGGTAAACTGGCACTCTGAGACCCTTAGAATAGAATTACAAAGTGTCCAGCGTAACAAAAATGCTCAGTAAATGTGTCTTGGGTAATCCAGTTTGTCCTTACCCCCCAAGTAAGTTATGTTCAGGCTAATGCTTACCTTTCTTGCCTTTCCCTCAAACCAACTATGCTATGAGGAAAATGGCTTTTGGGATAACTGTTATTTAAGGAGAAGTATAAAGACTATGTGGATGACACGTGCAAAAGAATGGAGTTAAACCCTTAAGCCATATACAAAAATTCACTCAAAATGGATCAAAGACTTAAAACCTAAGCGCTAAAACTATGAAACTCTTGGGGGAAAACCTTCATGACAATGAATCTGACAATAATTTCTCAGATGTGACACGAAAAGCACAATAGAAAAAAAAAAATTGGACTGCATCAAGTTTTGTGCAAAGGACAACGTTAAGATTGAAAGGCAACCCATCAAATGGGGGAAAGTATTTGTAAACCATAAATCTGATATGGGATTAATACCTAGACTACATAAAAAACTACAACTCAGTAACAAAAAACCAAACCACCTAATTTAAAATGGGCAAAGGACCCAATTAGCATTTTCCCAAAGAAGATCTACAAATGGCCAACAGGCACTTAAAACCAGTACGTTTTAATGTGCATTGTGTTCAGTATCACTAATCATTAAGGAAATGCAAATCAAAACTACAGTGAAATGTCACTTCACGACCATAGGATGGCTACTATAAAAACAAAACAAAAACAAAAGTAACAAGCATTGGCAAGTGTGGAGAAATTGGAACCATGCGAGAATGGAAAACGGTGCAACTGCTATAGAAAACAGTACGGTGGTTCTGCAAAAAGGTAAAAGCAGAATTATGATCCATCCAGCTATTTCACTTTTGGGTACATTTATTCAAAAGACCTGAAAGCAGGGACTCTTTAACACATGCTTGTACATCCACGCTATTCACATCTGTGTGAATAATAGCAACATTATTCACAACAAGACCTGGAAGCAACACAAGTGTCAGTGTATACAGCAGGAAAGAGAAATAAGACACAGACACAAAGACCTGCAACACACAAGGTGGTCATGAGGTTAAATAACAATGGTCACAATCCTTAACAAATCTTCAAATGTTAATTCTTTTTACCTGATTAGCCTATTCCAAGAAAGGTCCAGGACAGCATCGGTATGCCCCTCTGCTGAAGAACTCTGTAATTATTGTTTAATTTAGTTACTTTTTGTATTAAAGTCCCCCCAAAATAAAATTGATGTTAATCTGAAAGATTCTTTAAATATTAAGATTACTGATTTTTATTTTTTAATTCTCACCCAAGGATATGTTTACTAATTTTTAAAGAGAGAGAGACAGAGAGACAGAGAGAGACATTACATTGACTGGTTGCCTTCCATATGTGCCCCAACTGGGGACTGAATTGTACAGGATGATGCTCCAACCGAGCCACCTGACCCAGTCTTACTGTTCTGATCTCAAGAAAACCTAGGAACTAAGAAAAGGAAACACCTTGTCTTTCTGTTACTTTAGAGAGCAATGATAAATATTCTTTAGAGAAGAAACTACAGTAGTTCTTAATCTATGTGCTATAATTCTACAAATTAACCCCTTGTCCAAAATTTACCAGTTTAAAAGCTATTAAAGCAGATTTTGTTCAGGAATTAACACATGGATATTTAGAATTCAACATACTCAAGGTTAAAGAGAAATTTTTTAAAAGTTCAAAACAAGCATGTTAGTGTGAACAGTCACTACAAATGAAATCAACCCGAGAGTAAACTGTTTTGTATAAGGAATAATGTGTGACAGATTTTATGCAGAAGTCAGTTTTTCCTTTGATGGGCTTTTTGAAACTAAAAACTACTGTCACTTTTTAACTGTCTGGCCTGTTTAATTAGACACCAAGTGTCTAACTGAAAAAGTGTATGATTCTGTCCCTCTTCCATCTAACCCCAGTACACTTCCTTGTTTGTCATTTGAGTTTAAATATCTATTAACTTGCTTACCTTCTTTCCTTTCTTTTTCTTCTTTTTTGATAGCTTACTTCCAAGTGTGAAGACTGGCTCTAAAGAGTCCACTATATCAAGGTCCCACACTTCAATGACGGGGGTCATGTTTCCCACAGCAATATAATTTCCTACAGAAGGAAATGATGTATTTATGACTTATAAAATTACTTCTGATGAAACACAAAACACTACAGAGTAACTCAGCAATGGTTTAAGAGCAGTTTCTCTAATCATTTGCATATGGATCACCCAAATGTTGTTAAAATGCAGATTTTGTGCAGAAGCTCTCAGGTGGAGGCCCCACGGCTGCGTTCTAACCAGCTCCCAGGTGATGCTGATGCTGGGTTCTCAGGCCGCAGTCAGAGTGACAAGGGCCCAGCCTCTTAGCCCCAGGGTCCTTACTCAGCTAATGAGAACAAAACCTGAGAGGCTGAGGATCTGATCAGATTAGGAATATGAACAATCTTTGTAAACGAGATGTAAGATTATGAGTATTATCAGATTTTATCCTTATTAAGAAGAAATAGGACAGGGCAAGCACTACTGTGCAGCTTTGGCTAAAAAGACTAACATGAGAACCCAATTCCCTCTTCATTTTGGTTTGGACCGGTGTTTTCTGAAAAGGGTCATGCCCCTAGATTCCAGCTGATGACATCAGACACGCCATGCCATTTTACACTGGGTGGTCACGAGACCAGCACACAGTTCTGCAGTCCAAAATGTTTTCAGGCCCTGTTCTTCTGCCTATGTAAAGTGTAAAGACACACAGCCCCAAAACAATTACGTGACTGTGTTTTAAGAATTATATAACTACAACTTCATAAAATAATATTAATTTCATAAAACACCAATAATTCCGAAAACACTTATACAGAATACATAACTTATGTGGCTAGGAAAGACACACAGTGGGACAAAGAGCCATTGTGCAATCTTAAGTTTTCTAATTACCAGCAGAATTGTCTGGGCTAGGATCGAAATTCAGCCATTCCACACTCAGAGGGTATGCAGACAGCAGTATGTCATGGTGTACATAAAAAGAATCTTCTTCTTGATTATAAACTGCAAAGTGTGGGAAAAGAGACTTTAATGCATCAGAATAAGAAATCACATCCGACTCAAAAGAATAGACTCTCCCTATTAAGCCTGCAGGTGGCACATGCTTCAAAGGAAACGTGTGATGACATGAAAGGAGATTCGCAAGTTGTTACTGCCAGGCAAACTATCTGCATGTCTAATAGACTGTCATCGCCTGGTGTGCCCCAAATGGGAACAAGAACACTGACAGAGAATTGACATCTGCCTGATACACCATCTGCATGCTCACCAGCTAAAACGGTCCTATCTTCTGGTTCACACAAAACAAACACTCACATGGTCTCTGTAAGTACAGTCATGTGCTGTACAATGACGTTTCAGCCAACGACAGGCCACAGAGTCAACAGCAGTTCCATAAGATTATAATGGAGGCGAAGAATTCCTATCGCCTAGTGACGTCGTAGCTGCATTTAACATTGCAGTGCAATGTGTTACTCATGTTTGTGGTGATGCTGGTATAAAAGAAATCTACCGCACTGCCAGTTGTATAAAAAATAACACATACATTATGTACAGTACGTACTACCTGATAATCATAATAACTACGCTACTGGTTTATACTTTTTATCATTACGTTAGAGTGTTCTCTTTCTACTTATTACAAAAACTTCGCTGTGAAACAGTATGCTGTGTTAATCTGGCAGCAGCCTTACAGATTTCAGGTGGACTGCGTCTCTTAACTGCATCATTTCCTCTTGTGTCTGATTCAATGTCATGTTGTTTTGTTCAGCAACATGCAGACTCGCAGCCTAGGAGCAACAGGCTCTTCCTAGGTTTGTCCTCTGCACTGTTGGCGTGACAAAATCACCTAATGATGCATTTCCCAGAACATAGCCCTCCTCATTAAGCAGAGCCTGACTGTATTATTTAAACTTTTAAAGGTTTATCTGTTTGTAAGTTGAGAAGAACAAATAAAAAACAGGACTGAGGAGAGATAACGCACATTTAGAAGTCTGAATGCTTGGCAAAATTACTTATTCAATATTGAAAAAAGTTCATGCCCTGACTGGTGTGGCGCAGTGACTTAATCATTGTCCCATAAACCGAAAGGTCACCAGTTTGACTCCCAGTTAGGGTACATGCCTGGGTTGCAGGCCAGATCCTCGGTTACGGGAATGCCAGAGGCGGCCAATCAATGTTTCTTTTTCACACATTGATGTTTCTACCCCTTTCTTTCTCCCTTCCTTCTCCTCTCTAAAAATAAAGACAGTTTTAAAGCAAAAACATTGTTAAACTCAATGACTAAGAAGTTTTGAAAAAATTACACAGTGAAACACTGATAAACTAGAGTCCAGATAGTCAGAAATTTCCCCCAAACACGCTTTTTGTTAGAAGAAATGTCAATACTATAACCTAAAGATTTTAATTCCTCCGACCTCTGCTTCCAGGATAGATCCTGGGATCAGCCGGTTCCATATAATGTTCTATCGTATCACTCAGGATGAGAACGACTGTTCAAAATGATTAGCTTGTGGTCCTACAAGAACCTCAGCGACAGTCAATGTATTCCGCCTACATTCCAAATAAAAACGATGGCGATGCTTTAAAATAATCTCCTAAGTTCAATTAGATCAATATTCGAATCAACTTTAGAATGCAATTTTGAAAATATTTTTGAAAACAGATTGCTGGATAACTTGAAGCTTCACACCAAATCGAAATAACATATATTTTTAATGACCTAACTTAGAAGGAACAGGAATACAATTGCTTTACTCTGATAACTTCTCTATTCCTCTCTGATACTCACTAAATTCAAAGGAATGACCACAATAAGTTCTCACATGAGAATGTATAAAAATCAGTGATGACAAACTGCTATAATTTTAATTCTTTGAAATTAGAATTGGTCTTTTAAAAATGTGACCATCTTTGACTGTGTTCCCCATGTGAAATACGTAAGTTCAAAGATAATTTGGAGCATAACTTCATGTTGAAATACCTGCAGTTTAAAGCTTCTCTGATTTTATAAATAGATCACAATGGGCCCTGGGATAAAAAGAGCCTATTCATTAGACTTCCTGTAGGCAGCCTTAAAGACTGTGAAGTTACAGAACTTCAACCCAATGAACAGAATGACAAAAAAACCCAGAAGATGCCAATAAACATTAAGGGTTTTAATTTTCAAACTGTGCTTCAAATAGCAGGCCTTAGCCTCATAATCTCAGCGAAGCTTCAAAATTTTAAGACACAAAGAGAAGAGAGCTAGGCAGGGAGAGTACCTGGGTGAGGATGGACTTGTCTGAGGGTGTGTGGCACAGACAAAAGGGCAAGACGACAGTCATTCAATTAATGTTGGTTGATTAATAAATATCAACATTAAACTATGTGATTTTAAAAATTAAATAAAAAAGAATATCCAAATCACTGCCTAGTTCAGAGTCAAAGCAGTTACCTCTGGTTTTGACTGAAACATACCCTGGGAACTGAGAAATGTGATCGAGATGTTCTGGTTCCTAAACGGAAATGCTGGCTTCTGCGTATAATTTTTATGAAGAAAATAAAATGTATTGCAAGCAGGGAAATATCTGAAATGACTCCGAAAAAAAAAAGTGGGATAAAAACCTGTCTATTGAGTATACTCTTTGCCACATAAAGAAAAAGCAGCCAGAAAGGACACTAGGGTATAAAATAAAGCCAGGGTAAGAAGTGCCTGTCAGTGATGGGATTTATATTTTTTCTTTTATTTTTACACAGTTTTACACCCAGGTTTTCTCCAATGGAAGGAAAAGTGAAAAAATGGCAAAAATGTTTAAATGCAAGATTCAAAACCCTTGTTAGAACCTTCCCAGAGACCTATTTCCATAAATAAATAAGGCTGGGCACCAAAGTGACAGACTGTATGCACTCGGACACAGCCAAGAAATCTGCGTAGACTTTAACCGTGTAGCAAACTTAAATGAGAGAAGGCAGGATCTGATGCCTAACAATTCATAAAAGTAACTGCTATGGTTATTATCTTAGTATCACTAAAACAGATTAGAATCTTTTAGGAAGGGCTGTGTTTCACTCACCATGTACTTCCAAGTTGCACTGGTCCTGTTCAGCTCTGCCACAAACTATGAGATTGTCACTGGGTTTAATCAAGAAATCCTCACGTTCATATTGCTCCTAAGTGGACAGACAAAGACTCACTGACTCGGAACAGAGAGATGTTCGGTAAGGTCTATCAAACACTCAAGGAGGATAATCAGAAAAACCATGTAAAGACTTACCGTGTCTTTCAGGGTAACGTAAGGGTCTTGATCATTACTCCCATAGACTGTGAGGCCCAAGAGAGATTCGCCGAGAGTTTCGGTATCTGCAAGAATTCATAAACTGAAGTGAATTAAAGTCATTCTGACAAAAGCATTTTTTCTAAGGCATCCTGTCTTTCAACTTAGGTGCTGTCTACCTCACAGCTAGCTCTGGATCACCCACAGTTGGGGAAGGAAATAATGGATGATAATAAACAGGCATTTAAAAGCCATTTATATTTGACCTTGGAATGCATATCTGATAGTCTTAGGACTCACAATCTTCCAATAAAAGAATTAAATCAAAATGTGAACCCCCTTAGAAGACACCTGACCTCTGCTCAGATTCTCTAGCTTGCTCCTTGTAATCACTATTCAGATGTGCTGGGGAGGAGCCCTGGAAACGAAATTATCCCAAAACATGGGCATCCATGCAGAATAAGAGCTCCCTGGTCCAATAAAATTGAAAAACGATGGGATTTCCTGAGTTAAACGGGTTTCTTTACTGCAAGATTTCTCAGAACTTCTGATATGCTCGTCTGCCTTATGAATCTGAAAGAGGGGTTATTATAAGCCTTTTTCACTAAACTTACCACAAAATGGAATCTTTTATGGAGTATTTGCAAAGGTGACATAGAGTTGACCCCAAGTAACATAAAACTGAGGAAAAGGAAGATAGTTTTAAGTGTCAGGAGAAGCTATTTTAAGGACGTAGAACTAATAAATCTTAAACATCTGATAAGCAATAGACATGGGACTTCCTACTGGTTGAGAAAACACAGAGCCCGTGACCTGCAAGGTGTGGAGATTATTAAGGAGCATTTGTGAATGCCATCTCTCCAGGCTGGGTTCTCCTCCTCTCTCTGTATTCCCACGGCACTCTGTCCCAGCAGGATAGTAACAACAGAGAGACCAATGGAAACAAATATCCCCTGCATCTACTGAAGTACACATATGATCCCCGACTTGACGGTTCGACTTATAATTTTTCAACTTTCTGTTTGTGCAAAAGTGATACGCATTCACTAGAAACCTACTAGACTAGGCTGTGATGTTTGGTAGGTGTATTAAATGCATATCTGAATTAAGATATTTTTCAGTGTACAACAGGTTTATTGGGACATAATCCCATCAGAGGTTGAGGGGCATCTGTACTAAAACGAAGGCTTCAAAGCCGGATGACGTTCCAACCAAACCCCATTGTTCACCAGTTGAGTGACACTGGGAAAGTTATTTCATCTTTGTAAGCTTCAGTTTCCTCTTCTGTAAAATAGAGGTAATAATTCCTCTCTCATTGCAGATGAAGAAAAAAATGTGTTATTGCTTATTGTACCCACTATTTGCAATAAAACATAAAATACTAACTAAAAAAAAAAAAATCTTAGGTTAGTGGGTTAGAACTTATTTCCTAAACTAATTTAGGAGACATGCTGCCTGCCCAAGCCTTGAGCCAGCTGATGTAATTGTCATAAAGGCCAACAAAAATCTCGGAGTAACGCCCTGGAGCCCTGGAAGCAGGATTTAACACACTGAGCCTGTGATTCAATACCAGTGCAAGCAAGTGAACGCTGACCTGGGTCGCCTTCCTCATCATATTTATCTAACTCGTACTCGGCCAGCTCATCGTCCTCCAGTGTCCTGTCATCCTCTGGGTCACCATCCTCCAAGGCCTCCCTTGGTCGTGCCTGGGTACGTGCACTCTGCATGCCATCTTCTGAAGGATCACCGGTCTCCTCTTCCTCACTGCCACCTTCTTCTCTATGCCAATGGAAAAAAATCACCCAAGTGGCACTCTTCAATAACAAGACCACCCTGTCATCGTTGTTTAAGATTTACATTTCTTCTGGACTTTACTACAAACATCAACATGCCTAAACTTACTGTAATTTTTCCTTTGCTTCAGCAATGAGACGTTTTACTTCTTCTTTACTAAGCTCTACCTACAAGACAGCAAACAATTTCATTATGATATAGGTTAAGAAATCATTTAAGTCCGTGAATTAAAAAGAAATTTGCAAATGTAAGATATCACATTGAGACCAAAAATATATCTAAACAAACCGAACATCGATCCAGACTCTCTAAATTAACATAAAATTGGAGTTTTCACAGGTTCTTACAATTAAGGTCCCTTCCCACCTAAAGCTGCTTAAAAATCACGCTCAGTCTACTCCTTCTCCAGTCTTTCCCAAAAAGACTGATTTGTATAAACAGGCTTCTGTGGTAGCCCGCCTCATGTTCTTCCAATTATTCTGACTCCTTCTTGGCCACTTTCCTCCATTTTCTCTTGCCTCGGTCTTCTGCTCTTTGCCCTGTTACCACCAGCAAGTACTCACCACAAGGAAGTTCCTTGCAAAGCTTGTTCATTCTCAAGACTAAAACTACCACCTCTGAACTGATTACTCTAAACTTTCCCCTCTCTGGCCCTATACTCCAGGTTCCATTTTCCCAACTGCCTATCCTCCCCGTTTGGACATTCTGTTCAAAACTGAAGTCATTCTCTACTATAAAACTGGCATTCCTTCACGTAGCCAATGCTTCAATACCTTTATAGAACACCCCTGTCACTGCTAACCTGTAAGTTCCTTGAAGACAGAAACCCACTTGTCATTACGTGCTTAAGCACACAGCTCAGTGCTCAGCTCATGGTAGGGATGCCTGATGACAAATTATTGACTGATGAATGAATGACTGAATGAATGACCCAGTTTATACCAAAACACCTCTAGTAATGTGGACATCCTCTTAAGAGGTGACACTCCATTGTTGGATAGCTCCAGAGATTAAAAGTTCTTATGTTTAATTAAATAATACTTGTTTTTCTAATTTCTCTTAATGGTCTGAGTTTTCCTTTCTAGTATTTTGTAGGATAAATTGAATTTTTTTTCCTATAAACTCTTCACACAATGGTTCCCAAACTTGTTTGCACATCAGAGTCACTTGGGGATCTTTTAATAACTTCAGGCTACACTCCAGACCGCAATACTTGGGAGCAGGGCACAGGCATCAGTATTTCCTAACGTTCTCCAAGTGGTTACAATGTGAAAACATGTTTGGAAATCAAGGTCTTCAGGTATTTGAAAGGTTATATGCCCCCTTTTAATAACAGCCTTTTAGTTCCCTCAGTAATTTTTAATGAGACAATTTCCTGTCCCTATTCTATCCTTTTGCATCGAGTGTCTACTGTGAGCCAAAAACCAGAGACACTGGAGAATAAAACAGTTTGTGCCCTAGGGAATTTACATCCATTGTTGCTAATTCCAACCCCTCATTACTGTTAATTTCACGTCCCAACCACTTACACTCCTATCATCTTTCTTGTCTGTCATCACTAGCCCGATTACATTCAAACCCATTCCCCTGGCCCTCCCTGCCTTCATACAGGGACTTACGCTGAACAATGCCCAGCACACAGAAAGCGCCTAGTACGTAGTTGTTGAATAATTTACATAATCTTCATCTCTGTTACAGACCCAGTCTCTAACTCTTGCAGGTCTTCCCTTCATGTGTCACGTACACCTCTCATTCCCACTGCCCCTTCAAGAGCTCACTTGAATCACTGCAAGAAATTCCTAACTTATCTCCCAGCCTCAGGACAGGCCGTCTCCACGCCAGTTTTTCTATCCCATAGCTTTCATCCTGTTTATTCTTCCCAACGCCGAGCTCAGGAGCGGAAAATGGAGTTGCACCAAAGTGCTCCCGATTCCCCTTATCCTGAAATTGCACTGGGGTGCGGTGTTCTCGAGGCGGCTTTTTTTAGGGGGGTGGTGGAGGGAGGGTTTCCCACTCGGAGGAACAACCTGCCCCCTTCCAGCCCAGAAGGTCCACGCGCGCGAGACCCTGGGTGGGATTTGCCTGGGGGAGGGGGAAGAGGCCGTGAGGAGGCGCAGTCCTAAGACTCCCCAGGTCCTCGGAGCCGCAGCCCGAGTCATGAAAATGAGGCCCAAACCGACTCCTCCCCGTCCAGTCCTAACAGCCTAACCGGGGCCGCGTGTCCCGGGTCAGGGTTCCCGTGCTAACCCAAGACGCCGAAACAGGATGCTCCCTCTGCCGCTGGACGACCAGGCCTTACCTTGTCCGGCGTCTCTTTGGCCACGCCGCAGCGGACCCAGGCCACGCACGTCACTTGGCGGCTGCGGTTCATGGTCCTCAATTCAGGAACGCCTTACGCCAGAAACTCAACCCCAGGGCAACTGGGGCGCTCGCCGCCCTCTGGCCCACACGCTCCGGGACGAAAACCTGGAGCGCAGGCGCGGACGCAGTTTCCGGCGGCCTCGGCGGCCGCTTTGACGTCATCTGAAAGCGCCGACGGGAAAGGGGTGGGGCAAAGGTGGGAAGTGGAAGCTGCTGGGCCAGGAATCCACGTGGGCTGGGCTGGGCTGGGCTGGGCTGTTTCGGGGTATTAAGAATGGCCTTCTCAGGACTCTCCTGCATGAGACGGTGTCTGCAAGCTTTGTGGAGGCAGTAAATAAAATTGGAACTTTAGGGATCAGAGGCAGTTTTCCACCGATATTTAATTTGTCTGCAGTACCCAGACTGAGCTGATAAATGGTAGTTTGTGGGTTTTTTTTAAAGCTTTCTCCAAAATGAATTTGTAATTTAGAAGAGATACTTCTGTGGCTACATTTCCTTACATTCTTGGATGTTACTTGTTCACCTTAAACCGTTTAGCATCTATTATAGATTAAGCGTACAGTAGTGGTTTAGCAGCAGCAGACACAAAGTGCCTATTATGGGGGAGGCACTCTCTTAAGTGCGTTATGTTAACTTGGTTACTTCTTAGTCTGTGAAGGAAGTCTTATTCCCATTTTACACATTCATTGCCTTTCCTAGGGTCACACAGCTGGTGAGTGGTACAGCTAGGATAGAAATCCAGGTATAGTGACTCCAGATGTTGATTATGATCTGTGTCATGCTTGTTAGCTAGTCAGAGCCCACTCTTAAAAATGTCAGTGGCTCAAGGATGGAAAGTCTTAGCATCCCAGAGAGATCAGGGTTTCGATCTCTTTCTTGTCTTTGTAACTCTATCAGGGTCATTTACCCTCTCTGAGCTCCGCCTGCCTCTCCTATTTCTGAGACAGGCGAGCAAAAACAGGAGAGTGGTTGCTATGGGGAAAGAGTGGAGGCAATGATAAAATGGCAGGACATGGCCTTTCCCAGTTGTATCGTCAAAGTGGGCTGTCCACCTGTAGGGTCAGTTTGTGGACATTTTTGCAACAAATTCATCTTCACATATAGTATTTTACTTGGTTCTCGCAAGAACACTGATGAAACATGATCAAGAATTACCTCCTCTTTAGAGATGAGGAAGTTAAAGTCCCTAGTGGTGAAAAGCCTTACTATGTGAGGTTACACACAGACATATAGAAACTGAGAGAATTATAACTAAACGCCAGCTCTCTATACTCAGTCTAATGCCCTTGGCACTCTACCAGCCTGAGGAGTGATCATCTCAGGAGTGAACTGCTAATTCTTTGGTAAGGTAGACTATGTTTAGTAGGGCCTCCTCCGGTGCTGTTTCTCTAAACTGATTCTATGGTTTCTTTGCTTTTGGTTCATTGAGAAAGGTGGTATGGCAGACTGTGTGTTTCAGAAATGGCTGCAACAATATCTTCCTTCACACACGTTTTTCTACTATGTGATCTTGGTCCTTCCCCATCGAAACATGGATTGTAATCCTACCCACCCACTGACCTTGAATCCAGGTAGGCTTATGATTAATTTGACCAACAGAGCATGACAGAAGTGATACTTATGGTGTTACGTCATAAGTGCGGTGCAGGTTTTTCTTTTCCTTTTTTCTCTTACGCAGTCATAGTTGGAGCTCTGAGATACTACATAAAAAGTTTGCCTACCTGAGGCCACTGTGCTGTGAGGAAGCCAAACCATGTGGCCGGGGCACAGGTGGATGCTCCAGGAGGCAGTCCTGGATTTTCAGTGAACCCAGACATGTGAATGGAAGTGCCTTCAGATGATGTCAGTGCCCAGAGAGTGATACACTCCCAGCCTTCGTGTTTTCCTGAGGCCCAGACACCGGAGCAGAAATGAACCATCCCCACTGTGCCCCCCCTGCCAAAAGTCTGACTCCTAGAATCTGTGAGTTTGGTTAAGT
Source organism: Mormoops blainvillei (assembly GCA_004026545.1). Lineage (NCBI taxonomy): Eukaryota > Metazoa > Chordata > Mammalia > Chiroptera > Mormoopidae > Mormoops > Mormoops blainvillei. Next base: position 57,974 of record PVJD01009868.1, read on the forward strand.
GGTTGTTTCAAACCATTAACCTTCTTTATCCTTCCATAATTTTTTATTATGGTAAAATATACATAACATAAAAATTTACCACTTTAGTCATTTTTAAGTGTATAGTTCAATGGCATTAAGTACCAAAGCATTAAGATTTGAGGTCATTTTTTAAATTACAGTAATACTAAGTGGAACAGGCAAGAACCCATGCTATGATTAGAATAGAGCGCATGAGCTGATTAATAATAGAGGCTGATTTATTAACATGTGGCTGGGCTTAGCCAGGTGTGTGCATCTGGTAGATGAGAGTGGGCTTGTGTTTGAGATATTTGCCTCCGTATCTGTTCCGATCTTGAGCTACACTCTTGTGACCCAGCTGCTGTTCTATGATAGTGCCTCCGATACATATTTGTTAAATGGATGAATAAATTAAATAATAGAAGGTGGATGGAACAGGATTCTAGTTATTTAGGACCTGCTAACTATTTACATTCTTTCACTGGGCTTGTATCTGACATTCTGCCACTTCAACCCAAGCTGTGAATTCCCTTTAAAAATGAAAACCCAACTGCACTTGGCATTATTAGTTCCCTACAACAAGAATAGAAAGAGGTCAAGCTTAAATTCCATTTCTTCATCTGATTCTTGGGAACACTGATGAGCATACTTAACTCAGAAAATCTCTTTGCCAGAGGCCAGAAAAGAACGTACTTGGTAGCATGTTGGCTATTCTTAGAGCTAACGGTCCCAGAGGGTTGGACTCAGGCCCGTGCCAAGCTCTTATTATACCCTCTAGCTCAGTGCCATGTGTAA
>PVJD01009869.1:0-58749 GCA_004026545.1 Mormoops blainvillei
AGTATCTGCATGAATCTATCTAGCCCCGAACAAAAGAATGGGCATGCCCTATGCCGGTCAAATCAGGTTCCGGGCAAACTCCAAGGCGACATCAGAATCTGGATCTAGAAACTGATTAAAAGTGAAATTCTTGCTGAAAGTAATTGCAGTGCTGGCACCGATGGGGGTGGGGGCTCTGTTGGTTTGGCTTCGTTTTTGTGCTTAGATGGCAACTCCGTTTGAATTAGGTTTGGGCTTGGGGAAGCCTGACGCCCCTTCTGCTAAGGGTGGGGTCGTTCTGGGTGTGCTTCGGTCTCTGACATCCCTAACTCGCTTAGATACCTAAGCTGGACAGGAGTGTGCCATCCCTACATCCGAGGGCCTTCTCGCAAGGACCTGCCCCCTGCCCCCCAGGAGTGGGGAGGAGACAGTCATGGTGCCCCACAGTCTGGGCATCTCCGCTCACTCACAGAGATGGGTTGAATAGGGTCCCCCCAAGTTCATGGTCATCCAGAACCTCTGAATGTGACCTCATTTGAAAAGAGTTTTTGCAGATATAATAAAGTAAGATGAAGTCACACTGGATTGGGGGAGGGGGCCCTAAATCCAAAGACTAGTGTCCTTGTAAAAGGACCCGTGAAGACACACCACGCAGGGAGGACACCATGTGACCATCAGGGCAGAGCCCTGACGTGCCTGCGGTCACTAGATCAGAGCAGCATCCCCTCTCAACCCCTGGGCCCCTCCCACCTGGGAAAGCTGCCGTGGGGCTTGGCATTTGGAGATTTGCCTGCCGCCTGTCTGGGCCTGGTGCAGTCAGGGCCCCTTCATCAGATGAGGGGTGTGTCCGTCAACGAGAGTCACTGCCATGCTCCCGGCACCAATGGCGGACGTACACTAAAACCAGAGATCTCCAAGTGACAAAATCTCCCAGCCAGGGGAGGCCCTGATGCTGGTTGGGTAGGTAGGGAGAGCGAAGTTTCAGCGGTCTTCCAGGTGTGGGAAACTGGGGGAAACACTTGCAGCAAAAACCAATGAGCTCAGTAAAGGATGCCAAGCCCTGGTGGGTGTGGCTCAGTGGATTGAGTGCCGGCCTGCGAACCAAAGAGTCGTTGGTTGGATTCCCAGTCAGGACACATGCCTGGGTTGTGGGCTGTATCCTCAGTAGGGGGTGTGTGAGAGGTAACCACATATTGATGTCTCTCTTCCTCTCTTTCTCCCTCCTTTCCCCTCTCTCTAAAAAATAAGTAAATAAAATCTTTTAAAAAGAAAAAAAGAAAAGAGAAAAAGGATGGTGAGTTTTTGGAAGCTGAGGGCTATGGGCCCAGAAATCCATTTTTATAGGGTCTAGACAGCCTGAAGGGGCGGTGGTGGGGGGAGGTCTGGACATGGACAGAAGAGAGGTAGTTGGCTTAAGTAAAAGAGAAACTAAGCACAGCTGGCAGCGTCTGAGCACCTAGATCCAGCCATACCTGACACCAGTACCTTGTTACTGTGGGGACTACCTCTGTTAACTCTTAAGGCAGCCGACTAACAAACAAATAATCCTCTCAAGGACTTTTCTGCAGGAAAAAAAAAGTGATAAAAATAAATAAATGAAAACCAAACCACCGTGACGCAACCTGAAGAAGGTTCCCAGATGCCTTCCTTGAATCCAGCTGGACTAGGGGACCTGCTGGTCTTCCCATGAAAGGTGTAACCCCAAGAAAATCAAAGGGGCCCCGGCAAAGCACCCACCGATTGTTCTTCCACCTCTGCCACAGTCACAGGCACGCTTCTGCCCAAACTCAGCTTTCCTTAATTGCCCACCTAGTCCCACCAGGTGTGAGCACCAGAGAACAGTGCCCCGGAAGCCAGCGGCTGGGAAATCAGGGTGTCAGGCAAGCAGAGGAGGCGCCGTGGCCTCCGGGGGCCAGCCTCTGCTGACCTCCCCACAGGGGCCGGCCTGGACAGCAGCCCAGCCTGAGGCAGGGGCTGAGGCGCGGGCACACAACGCTGGCCACACGGCGCCCTTAAATAGAACCTCCGCGCAGAGGACAAACATTCCAAGCGCTTTTTAAAACGCCCCAAGCATGACCTGGCCGGCGGCCTCCGTTCCCCCGGGGAATTTTTCTGGTCCGGGCCATATTCTGGAAATAATATTAATAGCTCGGTTAGGAGCTTACGGTGTGCAAAATAATTTATGGCCTTAAAAGGCAGGAACGACTACTGCTCCCACTCTTCAGATGAGGAAACTGAGGCCCCGGGGCTCCCGGGCTACAAGGCCGACTAATGGGGGCTCTCTACACTGACTCCCCCGCCTGGTAGGGCCTAACCCAGCAGGGCAGGAATGAGCCCCCAAGAGGCCGGCTGCCAGCTGCCATGTCCGGTTCCGACGGGCGCCAACAGACAAGGCGACGCCCCCGGGAGGCTCCCGGGACCCGCTCGATCCAGGAACGTCCTGATCTTCTGCGAAGAGTTTAACCAACTCCCCTCTTTCAGCCTCTGTTGGTCCATCAGACCCCGCGCGGCAGCCAAGGATAACTTTCCCCTTTTATTTTAAAAGATAAAGGACAACGCGGCTAATTTCTCCCTGGAGAGATAAAAGCTGGCAGGTGAGGCGCGGCGCGTCTCCGTTTCCTAGAAGTTGTGCTCTGAGCAAATCTCGGAACCAGGCGGCGGAGGGGGCGGGACCCGCGGTCGCAGCTCCGGAGCCCCGAGGCCCAGGACCCGGGACTCGGGCTCCGCCATCCCAGGGGAACTATTGAGCTGGGTCCGCGGATCCTGCTCTAGGTGCCCCCTGCCCGGTCGGGCCCCCCAGCGCGCCGGCATAGACTCGGGATGCGCAGGATCTGGAGCGTTGGGTCAAACCCCCGGCACTCCTACGCTGTCCCGCTCTGTTCCCCCAGATCCGAGCCAGGGACTCCCGACCAGAAAGAGCGACCCACCGCCACCTGTCCCTTCTCTCCCTCCCAGGTGCCGGGGCGCAGGGTCCCCCGGGGGCGCATGGCACAGGGTGGCGCTCACCGTTTGAACATGCTCTCCAGGTCCTTGATGAGGCGGCGGCTGAACTCCGGGAACTCCGTGTAGGGATTGAAGATCTTGCAGCGGCGGGGCCGCGCCGCACCCTCGTTGATGTCCAGCCGTCGGCTCAGCTGGGCGCTCAGCTCAGCATCGGCGCTGGCAGTGGGCGCGCGGGCAGGCAGCTCCGGCTGGGGCGCGGGCTCCTGCGCTGGGGCGGCGCGGGATGTGGGCTCCGGGCCGCCCTCCTGCGCTTGCCCCCGCTGCAGCCTCCGCTGCAGCTTGCGTGCCAGCTCCTCACTGGCCATAGCGGCTGGTCGGGGACGTGGGCACTCGGGACCCGGCGCGGGGACTGGGCGGGCGGTGTGCTTCCCACAGGCTCGCGGCTCTGCGACGCTCTGCCAAGGCGGCAGGGACCGGCGGTTGGGTGGAACCACGGGCGAGGGACGGGGGAGGGCAGGGCGGAGCCGAGGCTTTAAGGAGGCGCCAGGGCTTGGGGACCGCCCGCCTCGCCAGAGGCCGCAGGTGTCTGCGCGTCCCGGACCTCGGACCCGCTCGCCCTTCCCGGAGGCTCCAGACCTCCGACCAACTCGAACCAACTCGGGGGCGCAGCCACGGGAAAAAGTTTCACGACCGTTCAGGAGGCTCTTTTCTTGTCCCCCAGAAACGCCCGACTAGAGGCGCTCGCAGCCCAGACAGGCTGGGGGTGGGGGGAACCAAGCTCCCCGGGTGTCAACGCGTGCCCCCACCACTCAGGGTGGCACCCGCCGGTTCTGCGGTTTGAGGGTGGGAGGCCCCCGCAGGGAGCGCGGGGCCGGGAGCTGCTTTTCAAACATGCATTTTAAAGAAATGTTTGCAAAACATAATGAAAATATTGAAAACAAATAAGCAAACAGAAAAGAGGGTGAGAAGCGAAACGACACTCGTGGCTGTCCTGGAAGGGACACCAGCGCAGCTTCAGGGGCTCCGGTTTTTTCTGCGAAACACACAGAGGGAAAAGAAAAAGAAACTTCAAATTAAAGAAGTAATTCAGCATTTTTAACAAGAGGGTAAAAACAAGTACAGTCGTCATTCTCCCTAAGGAAGGCTAATGCGGGTGGCGGTTGCATCAGCCAAGCGTTGAGAAATGTCTTGTAAACACAGATCTGCCCCTGCCCGGACCGACTCTGCTCCGACCGCCTCTGAGGCTGCTGACCCAGGGGTGTCTGCGAGCCTGCCCCGCTGAGGGCACCCGGCTCGGGGCGCCCGGCTGCGGGAGCACCAGACCCGGGCAGGCCGTGGGCATGTCGTCTGTGTAGGACACGCAGAGGTAGGTCCTGCAGGGATTGCGGGTATTTGTAAGGGTCTAACGGGGAGCGGGTTATTTTTTTAAAGGTACTAGTGAAAAGATTAAGTTTTGAAATAAAGGTATCAAATAACAATCTTTTTAACATCCCTACTGAACAATTTGATTTGATGGGTAACCGGACAAGGACAAGCCTCACTGGGGTGGGGACGTTGAAACGATGACCAGCAGGAAGTGAGGGTGCCAAACAGGGGGACCAGGCTCAGAGCACGGCCCACACAGGAGCTGGAGAAATTCCTCCCCTTGTTATTAGCATCCACCTTACTTTCCTCCAACTCTTCCCCTATAGATGTTTCTAGAAGGCCCTCGATGACTTCTTCCTTTTCTCCAAGGGACGTCTCCTTGAGGGCAAGTTTCAGTTCTTTTTCTGATTTCTGTTTGGAAAACCGTGCGGGAAAGTCAGAGTGTTCTCTAAATGGGTTTTCTCACCTTTCTCTTTTAGCAGGTAGAGGGGAGGCAAGCCAGACCCTCCCACCACCCGCGGGGCCCCTGCCCTGACCATTAGAAAATAATCTCCATTACACTTTCTTCCCACCCTTGGGAGTCCTTCCTCCCAAGGCTAAGTCGGGTAACTCGGTTCCACATGCTGAGTTGGTTTCACTCTCTCCCATCCTCCCTGCGTGGGAAGGGCAGGTCTCTCCTGGGTGGAAGGGCAATACCGTTGACCCTCGAGCAACACAAGTTTGAACCGCTCAGCCCACTTATGCAGAGATTTATTTCCAATAAACGCAGTCCATGTATTTTCTCTTCCTTGTGATTTCTTAATAACAGTTTCTTTTCTCAAGCTTACTTTACTATAAAAATATATAGCATATAATACATGTAACACATAAAGTATACGTAAATCGACTGTTTAGATTATCAGTAAAGCTTCTGTCAACAATAATTAAGTTTGGGGGAGTCAAAAGTTATACCTGGATTTTCAACTGCAAGGGGGTTGGCACCTCTAACCCGCACCTTGTTCAAGGTCAACTGTAGTTGGCTGTCAGTGCCTTTCTCTTCGGGGTCTCCACCCTCTTTCCATCCATCTTTCATTCACTTGCCCAGGCAGGAGGAATTGGTCCGAAAGAGTGCCATCCAATGGAACTAGAAAGTGTAATTTTACCTGTAGTTTTGTATTTTAAGTATTCGAGTAGTCACATTTTAAAAAGTAAAAGAAAAACAGGTGAAATTCCTTTTAATATATTCTCTTTAACCCATTACATGCCAAATATTGTCATCTTGACATGTAATCAATATGAAAATACCCACGAGATATTTTACATTCGTTATTTCATACCAAGCCTTTAAAACCTGGAGTGTATTTTACACTTACAGCTCATCGCAGTTCAGACGAGCCACGTTTGCAGCTCTCAGTAGCCACGTGTGGCTGTGGCTGTCGCCTTGGATAAGTCGACTAAGGGGCAACCCAGAGCCAACGCTCCTGCCTCACGCCGACCCTCAGTGGGTTAGTGGCTCTGCTGCTGAGAAGCCCCCATCCGGTGTCATCCCTGCCTCCACCCCCTGTGGTCTGAGCCGGCTCTGAAGCAGCTCTGACAACCAGTGCCGTAAGATCGATGGTCTCGAACCCTCTCTCGAGAGGCAGACGCGCATCCCAGGGACGGAATTCCTCGCCTCACTTACGATCAGCTTCAAACTACCAGAAGTCCTCCTAAGTCGGTGGCTGAAAACTGGCCCAGCGAAGGTCAAGCCTTAGGGTCAGGTTACAGCTTTGCTGGGTTCTCCTGTCCCGTGCGCTGTGGGTAGAGAGTGGCTTTAAACAACTTTAGGTAGTCCCCATATCTTGAATAACAATACTTTTATTTTCATCGATGAGAGCCTATGTTCAACATCAGTTTAGTCAACAAGCCACTATATTCACTTGGTGTTTTCTAAAAAATAAAAAAATAAAAAAAATAAAAAAAATTCTGACATCACTATAGCTAATTAGCAAACCAAGCTTCAGTTATTGATCAGAATAATGGGTAACAGACAGACGTATCAGCCACACATGGAGTGGGACCCTCCTGACATCATGTCATGTTCCAGGCTAATACTCCTGGACTGTGGGGGTTTTTTAAATTAAGGTAAAATCCACAAAACATGTAACTAGCCATTTTTGAAGTGTACAGTTCGGTGGCATTTAGTTCATTCACTATGCTGTTCAACCATCACCTCTCTGGTGTCGAACGTTTTCATCATCGCAGAAGAACACCCTGAACCCGCTAAGTCACTGCCCCCTTCCCCCTTCCTCCCAGGCCCTGTCACCACTGTGTCCGAAAGAAGCCAGGCTTTGTTCACTTTTAATAACACTTTTGAGGTTCATCCACGTTGTGGCGTGTCAGTACTCCATCCTCTCTATGGCTGAGTAGTATTCCCTCGTGTGGATTGACAACGACTCATTTATCCTTTCCTTTCTTGATGGACATTTGCATTGATTCCCCGTTTCAGCTCTTGTGGATGGCGCTGTCGCGGAGCGCAGGTCCGGCCGCCCGCCACTGGGAAAGCCAGCACTCGAGGGGCAGGTGCTGATGTGAATAAAGGAAGGTGCTGGCCACCTGGAAGATAGACTCAAAGCCCATCTCCCCTCTCAGTAGGGGGCAGAGGTGCTTACAAGGAGAGAGAGGGAAACAGAGCAAAGAGATCAAGGGAGGGGGTTGCCAAGTTCTCCACGTGCAGATGAGCACAGTCCATTCCAATGAGGCAAGTGACAGTCCCGTGTGCGTCATCCTGGCTTAAGCATCCTGGTTCCACGTCATCCTGGCTCCGCGGTTGAAGGTCAGCAAATCTCCCAGAGCTGGGTTGCCTGAAGGTCCGGGTCTGTGTCTTTTGAAGTTAGTTCCCAGGATTCTTCTTCTTCTTCTTTTTTTTTTTTTAACTTACTTTCTTCTTCTCCTCCTCCTCCTCTTCCTCCCTCTCCCTCCTCTCACTCCTCTCCCTCCTCTTCCTCTTTAAGATTTTATTTATTTATTTTTAGAGAGGGGAAGGGAAGGAGAAAGAGGAGAGAAGCATCAATGTGCGGTTGCCTCTCACACGCCCCCTACTGGGGACCTGGCCCGCAACCCAGGCATGTGCCCTGACTGGGAATCAAACCAGCGACCCTTGGGTTCAAGGGCTGGCGCTCAATCCACTGAGCTATGCCAGCCAGAGCAGTTCCTGGGATTCTTATACAAACATGCTGTTCATCATCAAGCTACATACTAGTCAGAGTCAGCACTTAACGAAACAATGTCAAAAGAACAGTGGGGTGGGCTCCGATTCCCCGTTACGGTTTTCCACAGTTATGGTGCCACTGTGAACATGCACATACACGTCTCTGTTTCTATGTGGACATTTGATTTCATTTCTCTGGCGTACATACCTAGGAGTGCAATTGCTGGGTCTGCGGTAACTCTACATTTGCCTGTCCTGAGGAGCTGCCAGACTGTGTCCCACAGGGGCTGCACCATCTCACATTCCCACCAGCAATGCATGAGGGTCCCAGTTTCTCCACATCCTTGGGCTGCACATTCTTAACGCCGAGCTAAGCCGCGGTGACTGGCACCTCCCCAACACTGCACTCGCTGTCTGTGCCATGGGGGTTGACGCGAAGCACAGGTGTGGGGGGGAATACAAGGGTCACGGAAGAGGCCACCTGAGCGGTCCCTAACCGGGAAAGGATGCTCTGCCTCATGGAAAAGGGAACAAAATGCAGATTACAGCCACAGTGAAAGGGCACTTCCTAGTCAGCAGGTCAGCGAACAGTGAAAGATCACACGAAGCCCAGGCTGGCAGATGTGGGCAACACATACTCTCATCCGCTGCTGCTGAGTGTGCAAACGGCCAGAAGTTTTATTTATTTATTTTTAGAGAGAGGAGAGGAGAGGGAGAGAAACACGGATGTGTGAGAGAAACATCGATCAGTTGCCTCCAACACACGCCCCAGCCAGGGACTGAGCCACGATGCAGGCATGTGCCCTGACTGGGAACCAAACTGGTGACCTTTCATTTTGCAGGACGACGCTCGACCCACTGAGTCACACCAGTCAGGGCATGTCTTAGAGAAATTTACATAAGTTCAGAGCTATGAACCCAAAGAGACATGTTTAAATATATTTAGAGTTATTGATGGAGTTCAGGACACGCTACCTCCAAATACAGCCCCTGGGAACACCGAATATTTTAAGCTGAAAGAATTTAAGAAGCAGCAGGTGCAGGGAGGACTTTCTGACCTTCCACTGAAGCAGGTCACGGAAGTCTCGTGTGAGAGGGGCCCTGTCTACACCCAGAGGAAGGGAGCAGCCTTATGTCCAAGACAGACAGACACAGAGAGGAATCTGCATGAACAGGCTTCGCTGTCTCCCGTTTACTACACTAAGCTCGTACCCCTTTTCATCCTGTCGCATTTCCCACAGCTCTCCGCTCTTCATCACACCCGGCAGAAAAATATTCCAGTTTAATTTTGAGTCTTCATTTCCTTGTAAGGCTCCCATATCACATAAAACTTACATTAAGTGTGTATGCGTTTCTCGTTAATCTGCCTTTTATTACAAGATCCAGCTGAGAATCTAGAAGAGTAAGAAAAAAGTTATTTTTTCCTTCTCTACATCATATTGTTGTAGGAGGAACAAAATGGAAACAACCTCAATGAATAAATGACAGGTATATGCATCTATTTGAATGACTCACAAAAATAATGTTGAGTAAAAATTTTTCAGCCCTGACTACTGTGGCTTAGTGGGTTGGGCATCAGCCCGCAAAGTGGAAGATCACTGGTTCGATTCCAGGTCAGGACACTTGCTTGGGTTGCGGGCCAGGACCCCGGTTGGGCATGAGAGGCAGCCGACAGATGTTTCACTCTCACATCGATATTTCTCTCCCCCTTTCTTCTACCCTTCACGTCTCTTTAAAAATAAATAAATAAAATCTTTTTTAAAAAGTTTGCAAATGAATAGACATCTTCTCTGCATATACCAAACAGAAATGCGTGCACCTGTGTGCCGAGAGATGTGTAAGGGAGACGTTCACGGTGACTTTAGTCATAAAAGCCCGAACTGGAAACAACGCAAATGTCTGTTAACGGTAAGAGACGCATACACTTGTGCCACATCCATACAAGGCAACCGTACCCAGCACTGAAAATGAACAGCTTGAACACATGACAACATGGCAAATCTCAAAAACGTACGGTGGAGACAAAGAAGCTGGACTTTAAAGAATATATGCTGCATATTTATGTGAGGCTCAAGCATATTTATGTAAAGTAACCTTTAGCATCACAAGTCAGGGCGGATGGTGGGGGCAGCGACTGGCGTGGGGTACGTTTCTGGCGATGTCTGGTTCTCGAGCCGGTTGGTAGACAGACGAGTGGTTCACTTCGCCAATTTCAGCCAGCAATACCCTCACGGTTTGTGTACTTTTCTGTACTATGTTTGTGGCGGTTTTAAAACATGACCACAAGAGATTTGATTGACACTCTTCCTATTTGGGGGCCCAAGGTGACCAGAACCTTCTAGCGATGGAAGGTATTTACCACTAAGGTATGTATTATGTGTGACATGGAGGGTTGACAGCCCCCTCCCTCCCAAGATGCCACTGCGGACAGGGCTGCAAAGCTGGAACACTCACCAGGCTTCAGGGCTTCGGGCTGAATCACAAGGGCTGCCTTTGCCTCTGGAAGGGTCCCCTGCCCAGGATGCCTGCGGGGTCCACGGGCCCCTGAAGACCCCGGGGGCCAGGGCAGGGGGTGCCCTGGGGGACAGGTGGCCTTCTAGTTCCCTTGCCTCGACAGCTGGGGTCTGGAGCCTGTGTCTTCCAGGCCCAACTGGGGCTTGTTGGCTGGGCCCTGCTAGCTGCAGGTAGACTCACTCACCTGGACTTGAAAATAACAAAAGAAGATGGAATTCAGGGGCCGCTGACCTTCCTCCTGCCCGGGACTCTGCTGGCCTCTTCACCCACGGACTCCTCCAGAATGCTTTTCAGTGTAAAAAACAAGCAACTATAATGAAATACAATGATCAAAATTGGTTTGAAAATGTGTGCTCTACAGGGCTTCTTGGCTAACATACTAACAGCAGGCCTCATAATGTCAGCGGTTTGAAAACAGAATAATGTCAGCAGTACTGCAAGACGCCTGCCACCACTGAGACGTGATACAAAATCCTGCTAGCTTGCCAGTGTCCACGCGCAAAGGAAATGCTAGATTTCAGTGGGGGTTAGAAAAGATAAAGGTGGAATTCTTTCTCTATCCAAGTTTACAGGCCCATTTGATTCTGTCCTCAGTTGTCTTGGGGGCCCGGGGACCCCGGGTAGAGACCCTGGCACAAAGGGCAAGGAGAATGCAGCCCTCACTCTGGGGGAGCCACGTGGCCTGAGGGTTCACTGCACACCTCACCAGCGCCAGGCTCATTCCACAGCCCTGGTCCCGCGATTCCTGGACATCACCTGGGAAGGACACCTCTGGGCAGAAGCCCAGGTCCAGAAGCCAACCTCCCCTGTGCCAGCGGCCTTTCCACAAACAGCAGCCCTGACGGGGCGTCCAGGACAGACCGAGTTCCCCAGCAGGGGACGAAAGCACCTTCCTCCCTGACCTCTTAGTCTATCCACCTGTGACTCCTGGTCCCCAAGCCAGTGCCTGGCACACTGAAGCATCAAAAATGATGATGAAGGGAGGGAGGAACTGATGAATGCTTGAAGAGACATTTTATATTTGACTTAACCCTAACCCTTCCCTGTGGCATGTTTACCTGCATTTTCATTATAAGAGCTTTTGCTTCTCATGCTTAAAAAAAAAAAAAATCTTTGTCTTGCAAAAGAAGAGTCCAACCTATTCAAGGCGTTACGATAATGGGTGTTTGAAATTACCTTCTCGTTCATGCTTTTTTCCTGATGTTCCCCTCCAGTTCTCTGGCTTTGTCTTTTCTCTCCTGTTCCATACAAGTCAAATGTCTTCTGTGTTTTCCCACAGATAATTGCAATGTTATGGTATTGGTAGTTACCTTCAATTAAAAAAGAAAAAGAAAGAAAAAATGTGCCTGAACCTATATTTTCTTAATTAACAGTTTTTGTGACTGTCCCCCGGGACAGTGAGAGACTGGCACACTTGTGCTCTCTTCCTGCTTTCTCCCAGACATTCAGGAGCATTTCCTGGGCGTCTGTGTTCAAGCACTTGGGCTAACTGCTGACAGCAAGAATAATAAAAGCCTCACTGGGCAATGCTTACTGTGCGCTGCCCACGGCCTCGCTTAATTTCCCATAAATCCTACAGGCTACGTTTGTCTTCTTGAACCTTCCCTGTATCCTGGATGTAATCTCAGCCAGGCCCGATCAGCGTCTCTGAAGGCAAAGTCTAGGAATCTATTTTATTTTAATTTTTCTTTTTAAAAAGATTTTATTTATTTATTTTCAGAGAGGAGAAGAGAGGGAGGAAGAGAGGGAAACACACATCGATGGGTGGTTGCCTCTTGAGCATCCCCCACTGGGGACCTGACCTGCAACCCAGGTGTGGGCCCTGACTGGGAATCGAACCAGGGACCCTTTGGTTTGTAGGCCGGCACTCAATCCACTGAGCCATGCCAGCCGGGGCTAATTTTTCTTTTATTGTATCTTTTCCCATTACCATCTATCCCCCCTTATACCCTCTTCCACCTCCCCCCAAAACCCTCCCCCACGCATCGGAATCTATTTTAGAAACAAGATGTTCTAGGGTGTCTCTAGGTTGGGGTATACCGCTGAAGTGGATTCTGTGCATCCTACCTTTAAAGACGAGGGTTAGTGGGAACGCGGAACTTGCTCAGGGCCTCTCCTGCCCCGAAGGGTCTCCCCACGCGCGTGCGTGGCCGCAGAGAGAAGGCAGGTGAGTCAAGTGGGGAGGAGGGAGAGCGTGGGCCACGACTCACCGGCGCTCCAGGTGAGTTGGATGGTGGGCTCCCTCAACACTTCACTCCCCAATTGCTGGAGGCTGGGAGATCTTACAAGTTTTTAGTTACCGCTTCTCTCTTCTACCGAGACAAACCCGAGTACAGGTTTAAATCGAAGAGGATTTTAAACCTCCCGCCAGACCGGGAATTTAAAACGGGAAGTGCCACCTAGTGGCAGCAGTGAGAAATTACCGCGTCCCACGCTGGACTAGAACCAACCTGGATGGTTGTTAAATAATTGAAATTTGCTTCGAGAGTAGAACGTAAGTGAATGTCTCACAAAATAACAATAACAACAACAGTAGTAGTAGTACTAATAGTAATAATAATAATGTGAGGTATGTGATTTGATACATATATCAAATCACCATGAGGTTTTCTTGAAATATTTTATGATTTTAAATGTCAGTTATACCTCAGTGAAGCTGAAATTTTCTTAAAAATACAAAAATTGACTGGTTAAAGTCGAAATCATAAACTTTCAAGGTTGAAAGGGATTTTAAAGAGCACCTGCTGCAACCGCCCCATCTTATGTCTAGGGACAGGCTCTCTCACCAAGGAGGACAGTGCTGTCAGCGTTACAGGGTGTGACCCGAAGACTCTGCGTGAGAAAGGCCTCTGTTAAAAATGAATCATCAAAAGGGAGTCAGGGCGAAGCTCGAGTACTTTACCTGCACCACGTGTGCTTTCCTGAAGACAACCTAGGGTTGAACTGGCCAGTTCCGCTTCATCACGAGTTTGGAGCGCCCTCTTCTGGAGACCACCGTTCAAACACTGAATAATAGGCACACAGCATTTGCTCATGTATTCATTCATTCGTTCATTCATACAGCAAATGTTTAGTGATGACACCTGTGCCAGGCACTGTGCCTCATGCTGGAGATTCAAGGAACACACCTGATCCCAGTTCTTGGGATCAGAGCATTCTTGGGGGAGACAGATATTAATAAAACATCCACATAAATTCACACCACTGTAATAAATATCCGGGATGAAAGAACAAGGCAATGAGAACATATCACAGGAGACCTGCCCTAGGCAGTCAGGGGAGGCTTCCTGTAGGAGGTGATATTGCTCCTGAAATGCAAGTTTGGAATTAATCAAAATGTCAGGCAACAGGGCCCAGTGTATAGAAAATGGAGTCTTTATCCAGTCAAAGATGCCAGGGACCCTATGTGGATTTCTGGAACTCTCTCTCTGTTTCTCCCGCCTCCTCTGTCCGGTCAGTTCCTGCTGTCCCCACACTCCGCTCTCTGTGAGATTGCTGGGCTCTGCTTGGGTTTCGCTCCTTGGTGCCCAGTCTGGATTTCATCTCAGGCGGAAAGCCTGGGAGATGGCAGGACTCACCTCGTTTTCTTCCCCTTTCTCCTCTGCTGCCTGTTGCCCAGCACCAGTGGGCATTTTGTCCAGTTGTCTAGTTTCTGGCAGGAATGTGTAGGAGGGTCACATGACACTCTGGACAGGAACCAGAAGATTCTATTCTTGAACAGAGCAGGCAGCTCAGCCCTGTAATTGTTTTTAACATTTTAAAGTTAAAAGATTGCCCTGACTGGTGTGGCTCAGTGGATTGAGTGCCGGCCTGTGATCCAAAGGGTTGCCAGTTCGATTCCCAGTCAAGGCACATGCCTGGGTTGTGGGCTGCATCCCAAGTGGCTGGCACACAAGAGACAACCACACATTGATGTTTCTCTCCCTCTCTCTCCCTCCCTTCCTCCCTCTCTAAAAATAAATAAATGAAATCATTTTTAAAAAGATAAAGTTACAGAAAAGTTGCAAGGATTGTACAAAGATCTCCTACATATCGACCGGCAGGAAATATTATTCCAATTTCCTCGTTGTCCCAGGGGCATCACATGGGGCAAAGTTTCCAGTTCAGGATCCCGCACTGTGCCCTGTTGTCTCGCCTCCCTGGTCACTTTCCATCCGAATCAGCCCCTCAGTCTCTCTTTGACTTTCAGGACTTCAACACATTGGAAGAGCAAAGGCCAGTCGTTTTGCAGAATGTCCCTCCATTTGGATTGGTCCAATATTTCCTCATGATTAGAGCCAGGTAGTGCATATCAGAAGTGCTGTGCTAATATAATATTGTAGTCAGCTGCAATTGAAAAATTAAAACATTTTTTAAAGCAAATGCTGCTCTCTCCCTTGCAACCTGGTATCTCTCTGTCCCACGAATGGTGGTACCTTAGTCCTCTTGATGAGGACGGGACATTCCAGATCTCTACACTGTACTTCAAGATCAGATAAACTCCTGTTCCTCACCCTCGTCACCCATTTTAGCATGTCTTACTGTTTCCCACTGGAATGGAATTAATTCTTACTATGGTGTCTGCCAAACAGTGATGTTCTAACATCGCCACTCCTACAGCTGTTAGCTGGCATTCTTTGGTGAGAAATAGCTTTCCAGTCTCATGTCATTCACTCACTCATTCATTCATTTCCATCAGTGTGGACTCCTGAATTCTTATTTTATTTAATGGATTATAATCTGTTACTATCATTAGTTATTTTGATGCTTGAATTGTCCCAAGTTTGGCTGCTGGTAGCCCCTTAAAGTTAGCTTTTCTGTCTTTTTTCTAAATGTCCTGACATTTGGGGGACACCCCCTACTTCTCTGGCACTAGGGATGCTCTGGGTTCATCCATGTTCCCTTTTCTCCATGTGTCCCAGGAGCCCGGCTCCCTCTGGTGGGGTGTGGTGTTCAGTAACCAGGACCTGCATGGTGGGTATTGTCGTTGTCACAGGTGTGTTGTGTTCCCAGTCCTTTCCAGGGGGCATAGCTGGGAAATATAGGTGTACATACAAACACAGGAACACACAGACACGCGCTCAGGCTTACAGCTACATATCTCCCCCCGCCAGGTCGTAGCTTCCTTCCGACCATGAGAAAGCTGGTCCAGTGCCCTCAGCACGTCTGTGTCCTCGCTCATTGTTCCCTGTGCAACCACCCTCCCAAGCCCTCCAGGGTGCTGCCCCTCCATACATGGGCCCCCAGTCCTTGGGGCGCCTTCCCCCACTCACAGCCCCCCAACCCCAGGCCAACGGCGGCAGGTGGACCTGCCTCGTAGCTTTTTGACAAAAGAAGGAAGGGTGCCAATAATTAATATTCAATAAAAGGAAAGGAGAAGAGGATGAGATTATTTTATTTTTAATAGTTAATTAAATTAATCATCTCAGCCCCTTTACTGAGCAATAATTCTTCAATGGTCAGAAACACCACTGTATCAAACACCGAAGTGTAATATGTATAATACATTAAGGCCTGTTTCAGAGGTTTGCTACTTGAAGAATCATTTAAAAGGGAAAGATATTAATGTGAAGTTAGTCCATTAATTCCTCTCCTGCTAACAAGTGGTGGAGGATGAGTGGGAGGCCCAGGGTAAGCCCCAGACCATGAACTCCTTTGTGGACCTGTTGAATTTGGGGTGACGGTGGAATCTCTTGTCGAGCAAAAGGGTGGGAAGAGAATACCAGAGCCTGTACCCCGCCCCAGGTGACACCCATACAGCCCAAGCCCTGCCTGTCCCCTCGCAGCAGCCCCCAGAGTCTGGGGCTGCTCGCTGGGTAAAGGGTCCCTGCGGTCTCTTGGGCCCTCCAACTTTCGTCCTCCTGTTCCTTCGTTTGAGGGGGCCAAGATGTAGCAAAGCCGAGCCACCACCAGATGGCGCTGCCGGGCACCTTACACTCCGCTGGGAGACTCGCTCAGGACTCGCGCCGAGGTCGCCCCGGCCGCACCCACGTTTACTAGTTATTACGTCGTTCCTCGATCCCCCACCACGTGTCAGGCACTCGCGGTGCTCTTCCGGACTTCAGCTCGCGCGACGCTCACGGACCCTCACCGAGTCGGAAGTCAGTACCCGCCCAGGTGACGGCCGGAGGCGGCAAGCGGCCGAGCCGGGAGCCCGCGCCCCGCCAGCCGCGCTGCACCGCTCGCCCCCAGGTGTTGAGCTTCGGTGCTGCAGGTGTTTTCTAGATGCTGGGAGTCACGGACAGAAGAGCCGTGTCCCTGTGATGAAGGAGGGCGAGGGACTTCAGGGTGCACAGAGTCTTGACGACTTGCTCCCTAATTCCTTAACACCCTGCGGAGTTTCGGGTAGGGGATGGGCCCTGCAGCTTAGGGTGCGGGGGTCCGCCTGCATCGCCAGCTGAGGAAGGAAATGGAGAGGGAGACAAAGTGGGGGAGCTGGGACAGACGCTGGGCGGGGGGCGGGGGGCCCTGCTGAGGACGGGGCGCCTGGCGCATCCCCTCCCCTGCCCAGACTCCGCACTTACCAGACGCCCAGTCTGATAAATGGTTGCCTTCCCTGGAGCCTCAGCTCCCTCGTCTGTAAAATGGGACGGCGATAATCTGGCTGTTAGGGCTTGGATAGAGGGGGATTCCTCTGTCCTCGAAGACAGAAGGGGGGCGACTCTATAGCAGACCTGTGGACCCTGGGGTGACAGTGAAATCTTATGTCCGGTGGCAGGTGGGGAGAGGAAACAAGAGCCTGGCCACCCCAGGTGGCAGCAACCTGGGCCCCTGTCGGTCGGGGGAGAGGCTGTGGGACAGGAGCAGAAAGGGGAGGAGGATTCGGCTCAGGGCCATGGGAGGAGACTGGACGTTGGGGAAGGGAGCAGGGGCCGCAAAGCCCAGTGGGAAGTGTATTTCTAAGACCACCGAGAGTGCAAAAGGTTCCGGGGTGGGTTACGGGGTCCTGGACAGAGTGGGTGGCAAAGAAGTGGCGCCTGCTGGCCCAGAGCATTCATTTCCAGGGCTGGGAGGAGGGAGGAGGAAGCGGGGCGCGAGGGAGGTCTGGGAAGTTGTTGTTTTTAGCTGGGAGAAGGGAAACTGAGGCAGCGCGTCCCAGCGGGGGGCTAACGAGTTTGGAGGTTAACCAACCCCTCCACGTCAATAATGAAACTTCAGCAGCAGCAGGCTGGTTCTGGGACTGCAAAGAGTTGTTCCGCAGTGGGTGGCCCGTTCATGAATCTGCCACACAGTAAAGGAAAAGGAAGGATCATTTGATACCCATGAAGAAGCAATTCATGGAAGTCAAACTATTTTTGACAGAAACTCTTAGTAGGTCAGCAATAGAATGGTTCCTTGATTGGATGGAAAAAGAATTATCTCTAGGTCACTTGTAGGAAATCCTAGGAGCACTCCCGTAAGTCCGAGGAGGGAAGGAAGCCCTGCACCAGTTCAGTCATTTGACACATTTTCTGGATATTATGGTCAATGTAACAACATGAGAAATAATAAAGCAGAATAAATACCAAGAAAAGGAGAGACAGAGAGACAGCCATCACTGTAATTTGAAGATGATATTGCTTATCTACTGGGAAAACTCCAAAGAGTCGCTTACCCTACGCTCTCTCTCTCTCACACACACATACACGTCTTACAAAACCATAAGCATTTGAACTAATAAGTTGTTTTTCCATAAAAGGTGATTATAGAGAAATATACAGTACCTATTCTTTCTACTTTCTGTATTTTTAATTTTGGTTAAAATATAATGAAAACATTTATTCACAATAACAACAAGGAAATATAAAGTACCTGGGAATGAACTTAACAAAATGTATAGGACCTGGATTTTAAAATAAACAAAAATAAAAGTAAACAACAAAGCTTTGCAGAGAGACCTAACAGAGAAATTTACAGCTTGGCCCTGAAAATAATTTACAATGTTATAACAATATTGAGATTTTAATTCCATACTCAGTTTAATCACTGCCTTAAAATGAATTCTAATATGTATATAAGAATAGCCACGAAATTTCTGAAAAAATAAGGCATAATAGAGGACTTTTAAACTACGGTTATTAAAGCCATGGGTTATCAGCATAGAAATAACCATTCAGATTCAGATTCAGAGAGTTGAACAGCAGATCCACCAACATGCTCACGCACACATGATAATTTATCATGTGACAAGGAAGCCTGTCGAGTTCTTAGGAAGAAGAAGGTTTAACAAATGGTGTTTTTAAAAAACCTGGCTAACATCATAGAATGAAAATAGGGTTAGATGCCTATCTATTACCATAAGCCAATTTTATTAAGGATTTAAATACGAAAACAAACCAACAAAAAGCACGTTTTACTGGAAGAAAATACATTGTAGGTTAATGTTTACAGAACTTTAGGGGAACTAAACAAAAGCAAACATCATAAAGAAATATTTGATTAACTTAACCAGGCAAAAATTTTAATGCCATAAATGAAATTCAAAAGCAAGTGACAACCTGGAAAAATATTTGTGACAGATAAAACAGGAGATTAATACTTTTAATTGCTAAAGAGCTCTTCAAAAATTAATTTAAAAGATGTTTAATAGAAATATTATCTCTGGGCATCCGTAGGAAATTTACAAAAGAAAAACAATATGGGCCCACAGGGTCCGGCAGGCACTTATTCGGAGCTCTGGGCCCCTGGGTCCTGGGACAGAGGGCAGAGGCATGACAGGTGCAGGCGCGGTTGCCATCTTATGTCACTTCGTGTTGACCTGTGTCTTGAGGAATTTCCTGTCTGGCTCAGGGTGGGTTTCAAAGCACCCACCACCCCTTCCTGGCAGCTGCAGTCTGGAAAACTCGCCACCGAGCATTTCCCAGACGCCAGGGGCTCAGAGCCTGGACATTTAGCACCGTCGTGGCCAAACTGGCAGGCTGCCGGTCGCCACGGGTGCTAGGGCATAATTCACCAGCCACCAACAGCTGAGAGCCTGTCTGACAGCAGTGTGTCCCCAGAGCTGGGGTAGCTGTGGAAGGTGGTAGAAGTTATTTCCCCCACCCTTGGTCCTGAGACCCCCAGATCCCAAGGCTGAATGGGACCTGAAAGGCCACCTGGTCTACCCTTGATGTGCCACGGGAGCTCCATGGTCAGCTCCCCAGCAGGTGGCCTTCCTGGAGAGTGGCATGTGGACATTAAGGTCTGGGTGGAGGCGTGCTCGCAGACCCTGGGGTGTCGTCGCTTCTAGTGTCCCGCAGAGGAGAGAGCTGGGAGATACACAGGGTCCAGCCTGCTTGAATGTGGTTGGTAGGGTAATAATATGGGTGTAATAACTTATAGTTTTAATGTGAACATTTCACCTAAAATGTCATATGGTGTGCTTGAATGTGATATTGTTATGTTACCGAATTACCTGCTTATGACTTTGTAATGAAAGATTTTGTAATAAAAAAGGGGTGTTATGCCCTGGTTGGTGTGGCTCAATGGATTGAGCACCGGCCTGCAAACCAAAGGGTCACCAGTTTGATTCCCAGGCAGGGCACATGCCTGGGTTGCGGGCCAGGTCCCCAGTGGGGGGTGCTCAAGAGGCAGCCACACATCAATGTTTCTCTCCTTCTCTTTCTCCCTCCCTCCCCCTCTCTAAACATAAAATAAAATTTTTTTTAAAAGGGAGTGTTACTTGTGCCAGGCCCTGTACATCCATGGATACCGACGCGTGCACATACCCCGAGCTGTAGCTGTTTCTGTCTCTCTGAACACGTGTGCTTGTGCGGAAGTAAACACAGTTTCACATGGATTCCTCCTCCTCTAGCCCAGCACACACGGGCCATTCCGGCACCTCCCATGACTTTAAGAGGCTGCTCTATGGCAGCACTCAGGGTCGAATGCTGCAGGAGGATGAATGGCAGTTGTCCCCAGGGGCTGCCGTGTCTTTCATTCCCACACACCCTTCTGCTGGCGGCCGTTCTGCTACCTGACAGTGGACTCATTGAGACGAGCTGCCATGCTGCCAGAATGACACCTGAGCCCAAGCTCATGTCTGGATCCGCGCTGTGGCGGCCCAAGACCTCAGCCAAGGACTGGGCAGTCAGGCCTGAGCCAGCGCTGGGGCTGGGAGCCCTGGCGTGGTTGAGGCACCAGGCAAAGGCTGGCAAGTCCCCGGGGTCAGGCCTAAGATGAGCCAACAGGGCCTCTCGGTGCTCTTGGTTCTCTTGCGTAAGCCATGTTCCCCCACGTCTGTGTCAAGGAAGTTAACAGGGAGCTAAGTCGGGACAGGGATTCATCAGACTCACGTGGCCGGGCCTGGACAAGGCACCGGCGAGGGGTGCAGAGCAGACTGAGACGTGCTGAGTGAAGAGACCCTTGGCTTTGGTCTTCGTCTGGGCTTCAGCACAAGTCTCCACTAGGACGCCATGGCTCACGCCCCTCTCGCTCTCCCCTCCCTCCCTCGTGGTTCCTTGGCCTCCTAGCTCCCCTCTCTGAGCCGCCGGCCCCCACAGGCGCCCTCTGGTCTCTGCCGTCGCCTGGAATCACTCTTCTTCTGGAATCAGGAGCCTGCAGCCTTCCCTTCCTGTCTTCCAAGTGGCCTTGACAGGCCGGCAGCCCTCCCCGCTGCTCTGCGGGCCAGTCCACCCCACCCCGGCTCTCCCCGTGGCTCTCCCCGCCCTCTGCCTCTCTGCCTGTGCCTCGAATAGGCCCAGGGCAGGCTTTTCAAATACGACTTGAACCCCAGAAGCCACACAGAAGAAAGACGGATCTGTTCATTTGCACAGCGACAAGGCTCTGGGCATGAAAACACCTGGGGGGAGGGGACCGAGGCTCGCATCACCCCACGGCACCTGGGCTTCTTATACCCTGCGATCCCATAACGACTTGTATGGACACCCACCTGAGAGCCCAGCTTGCCTGCACACAACATCTTGGCAAGATCATCCCTGAGCTCTTGCCTGTCCTTGGCCACTGGCGTGACAGAGGCCCCACGCTCCACATGGGTGATCACCTTGTACCCCTTGCTAGGCTGTGTTGGTTCCTGAACTGGTCAAACTCAATCTACAAACGAAGGATAACCTCCTTAATATATAAAGCTCTCCTAGAAATCAATAAGGAAAAGACCATCAAATGGTCAGACTATGATAAGAAGAGCAAATACATATTGTTCTTAAATGTAGGAAAGAAACTCAATCTCACGCATATGATTTGAGATCAGAATTTTTGCTAAAAGAATTAGCAAAAATCGGAAAGTTTTATGTGATACCATTTTTGGTGGCTATTTGTAATTGGCTCCCAGTTCCCACGTGTGGAGGGTTCCGCACACCAACCAGCGGTGCTGGGCTGCCAGCCGGGCATCCGCAGTTCAACTCAGCTCGTACCATCTGCCTGGAGATGGCGTCAGAACCCCCAGGTTAAGGGTTCGGTCTGTAAGACTGCCCTCCACTCACAGACCAGTCACAAGTTCAAGTTGTCACCTGCACTTCTGACTGAGTGGCTACTGATTGGAGGTTCCCATCCAACTCAGGATGTCAATCACAAGGCCAGGCTGTCACCTGCAGTTTTGACCCACCCCCTCCTTGGGTTCCATCGATTTGCTAGAGCAGCCCACAGAGCTCCGGAAACCCAGCTACTCACTAGTTTACCGGCTTATTGTAAAGAACATGGTTGAAGTATTTGAATCGGTAGCCAGATGGAGAAGAGAGACACTGGGTGAGGCTTCAAACAAACAAGCTTCTCTCCTCGTGGGGTCTGGGGCCGGACACAGTAGCAACATGGAAGCTCTCCCCACTTCTCCCTTTGGGTTTTATGGAAGCCTCACCACAGGGGCAGGGCTGATGCAATCACTGGTTCAACCTCCTGCCCCTCTCCCCTCCTCAGAGGTCAGGGGTAGGGCTGAAAGTTGCACGCCTCTATTCCAGGCTTGTTGCCCTGGAAACCAGCCCCATCCTCAGGTGCTTCCAAAAGTCCCCCCATGGCCTCACCCCGTGGCTCAGTAGGGTGGACAAATCATTGGATGTTTCTCCCCCCCCCCCTTTGTACCCTCCCTTCCTCTCTCTCTAAAAAGAATACAAATTAAAAAAACAAAAGTCACTTGATTAACATAAACCCAGTTGTGATAGAGAGGGGCTTGTTATCAGTAACAATACACCCATTTCACCCTTTGGCTCTAAGGTGATTTCTGGAACTACGAATGAAAGATGCTCCCCTTGTTCTTATAGCTCAGGACATTCCAAGGTTTTGGGGGAGCCCTTTGAGCCAGGAACCCCGGTGAAGACCATGGTCCCAGCCCTGGCTTCCCCCTAGAACCTCCCAAGAAGCGCTCACTGCATTCAGGGGAGGCAGGGTCTCTCCGCCTCTGGCCTGGGCCATTTTATCAGTAGGAGGGACGAGCACCCTGCCTTTGTGAAGACTCTGGAGGGCAAGAGGAAAAGTGTAACCGGTAGGAGACAGCAGGTGGAGGATGATCTGGGGCAAATATTTGGCTGAATTATCTATGGCAAGGCAGCCCGGCACTTAGTTGGCCAGGACCTCAGCCCAGGTGCCCGGGGCTAGGGTCTGCTGGGCTTGGTGAGCGGGAGAGCAGGGAGCACAGGCCTGAGAAAGCAGAGCTGTGTGTCGGGGTGCACAGGGACCCCGGGCTGGGCAGGCCCAGGCTAACCCCTACAGCCTTGGTAGGACTCTCGGCCCCTTCCGGGAACTGTCCTGAGGCCCAGGTGGGGACAGTCCTCTGGCACTTGGGCATGAACGTCAGCAGTCCTCCTGTCAGTCACAGGAGGAAGGCCTGCTGACCCAGGGACAGCTGATGGCTCCACCTGCCTTTCTGGGCCCAAGACTGATGGACGTTTCTCTGTCATTCACTTTCCTGATTTACTGTGACAGGCAGAGATGTGAGAAGAGAAATGCCAAACCATGGGCCATCCAGGAGACCAGGGGACAGAGCACAAAGAAAAGGCTGGGTTAGATCCCCTGCCCTTTGCTAAATCATGGAAGTACACGCGTGTCCTGGATGTGGACTGGCATGCTCTCCCACGGTGCTTTCCCCAGCATGCCCGGGGGGACTGACGGAATGCCAAATTCACCAGCACGGTGCTCCACCTATTACTTCTAATCAGAAACTCTTCTCAGCAAACGGGGTGAGGACGGACTCACGATCACGTTATGCCGCCGCCGCCGCCATGCTGAGCAGCTGGAGCAGCTGGAGCAGCAGTGGCACAGCCCGGTGAAGACAGCCTCCCAAAAGGGCGGGCTCTGTCTTAAAGGTTGCGGTGGCCGCTTTGCGTGCGACTTTCCAGGACCAGAATGCAGGAATTGGGTAGACCAGCGTCTTGTTGGCGCGGAGGTCTTGGTTTGCGAAGGAGGACTCTTCTACCAGGGCGCGGGGCAGTGGCTTTATCGGACTGCAGATTAAGTCTCGCCAGGCCGTTTGGGTTCTTCAGGACCGTGAGCCGGTGCTGAGCCAAGCAGAGAATACAAGGGTTAGTCTGCTGACTTGGGAGCGTTACGAGGGGAGATCTGGGCACAGGCTCCCACACAATAAGGGTGTGAGGACCATGGCTGGAACCCAGAGAATCCTCTAGAAACAGCAAAAATGGATGGAAAGCCATAATGAATAAAGATTATACAACTCAGATCCTTTTGGAATAAAGTTGTGTTTTTTTTTTAAAGATTTTATTTTTAGAGAGGGGGGAAGGGAAGGAGAGAAACAACAATGTGAGGTTGCCTCTCGTGCACCCCCTACTGTGGACCTGGCCCACAACCCAGGTATGTGTCCTGACTGGGAGTCGATTGGGCGACCCTTCAGTTTGAAGGCGGGCACTCAGTCCACTGAGCTCCACCAGCCAGGGCTGGAATAAAGGTTTGGATCAACCATGCCAAATAAAGAATCATGACCAGCTGAGTTCCTGGCCTAGGGCACAGGAAATACAGCTAGGTAGTGGACAATGAAGTTAGAACTCCAGCCTCGTGAAGCAGGCTCTACCCATCTCCCCATCTTTCCTTGATTGATACGGGAGCTCCCTCCCCTGCATCGCCACACACACACACACACACACACACACACACACACACACACGATCTTCTGTCCTCATTGTTTTACACAGGTTTGGTTGGAAGTTAGCTTGACCCTTCCATTAACGGATCATTCCGTTATTCTCCCAGTGGTCCACAGGTGGCTGGGCTTTGCCCATCTTCAGCTTGGAGAGAGAGTAAGAACATACTGCAATTAATTCTATCCCGGGGAGAAGCAGCTCTGCTTCTGGAGCGCTATTAAAGCTCAGCGATGTGGAGAAGGGTGTGCACAGAGGCTGAGAGGCTAAAGGAGAGAAGTTCACAATGACTAAGCTCTTTCCTCTCAGCCTCGCCTGTTTTGCGGGTAGTGGGCCTGGGACCCGGCAAACAGCCTGCCATGCCAGCTGGCCCACCGCAGGCCTCTCCAGCAGGGTGCCCCAAGGGAGCCCTTGATGCTGGAGGGAGAAAGGGGCCTGCTCCTGCTCCCATCAGTGCGGCTGTGGCTGCTTCTCTGGCTCTGCAGCGGCAGCGTCCCCACACTGAACCCGCCGCCCCGTCCAAGCTCCGAGCCAGCCTCACGGCGCGCTCAGACACCAGCACCAGGGGGCAGCATCCCACCTCAGGCAGCAGCTCCTGGAGTTGCTACCTCCCTGATTTTTTAGTGTTTTCTTTTTGCTTTTTAGTTACTGAGTCGACAGTCCTATCGTACTGCAAAAAAATAACTTGCAAGGTTTCTGCCTCTTATTTGGACCATGACTGATACACACAGAAGGAGAATTTCCATCTGCTGACACAGGCCTGAAGGCGGCCTTGTTTTAAGTCCGTTCTGCGCAGTAACTGAGGATCTGCAGGCTCTGCCCGCTCCGGGTGTCTCGCACGGGCGCTGGGCGTCAGGGTGCCCCACACGTCCACCTTTGGGCTAAGCTGCTTCCTCGAGATCAGCATTCTGAGCCTAGGCCTGGAGTGATTTCTTACTTCGAAGTCTAATTCATGGAGCTGCCTTCCCTTCCAATATTCCTTGCCCCACGTTGAGAGGAATCAACTACATTTTGGTATTAAAGATGTAAACTGAGTTTTGGCAATGATCACTGCCAATGGAGAATGTTTTTATAATGTACTGATGTCCACGATCCTGCATCGTCTGGACCGCCCCACACACTGTCTGGGGCGCCCTTCAAACGAAGACCCGCATGCCGGGGGCAGCATCCCCCTTCCCCCTCACATTGAAGAGTCCGCAGCCGGTTCTTGCTGATACTTTCCGTTTATTACTGAGCAGACAATGGCTCTGAAAGTGCAACCCTGGGTCCCTCCTGTCTCGGCCTCCGCTCCTCTGCTGGCGGATGCCTGGAAACTCATCCCTGGAGCGTTGTGAACCACAAGCTTCTCTCTGGACGGACAATTACTGCCGTTGCCAGTGTCACAGGGAAAGCACCAACACGCACAGGAACGGGAGAACAAGATGCGAACAGCACTGCAGAGGGGCAGGGGCCAGTTGCGGGTGGAGAGCGCCGCAGGGGGGCAATGGGAGACAGCCTGCCTGTGTGCCGCGGGAAGAGCCTCCCCATCTCCGGCAGCGGCGTGCCTGTCCGTGGGGCGCGCCTCCACCCGTCTCTAGAAGAGGCGATGCCGTGGCCACGCGGTGTCCTATCCCAGCACAGCAGAGGCCTCCGGAGGCCGAGGGGAGGCGGCCTCTCGAGCTAGGCTGGACAGCGGGTGCTAGGCCTCAGCGGACTCCTCGGACTCCCGCTGAAAGTTGGTGGTGGAGCATCTGGAGTGCTTGGGGGGCAAGACGCTGCCTAACAGGGGTGCCCCTGGTCCCACCCAGCATAGGGTCAGCCTATTTTGGATGGAAAAAAAATCACTTTCAAATACTTCAATGACAAGAAGGGAAAACACGAGCAGCTCCAGGAACACAAAAGAGTAAAAAAATCTGAACAAATGAGACAAAAAAAAAAAAAGCAACATGCTTATGGACAAAACCCTCACTCGTGCACACGCTACGCACACGCTACACCAGTCCGGCAGGTGTCCAACGGGGGGCAACCCCCGCGCCTGCTCTCTTTGGGACTCCACGGCAAATCGGAGTTCAGGCAAAAGGGAAGGCTTCCCGGGGGGTTGGGGGGTGGTCTAAGCAGATCTGGGGAGGCCGCCTGCTCCCCACATTAGCCAGCACTGCTCCTGCTTGCTTGCCTAAGCCCTTGACAATGGTTTGGGCACTAGAATTTATTCTTCATGCTCCTGGAGTTCACTGCTAGATCGTCTTGTCTGAACTAACTTTGCCTATAATGGAAGCGCCTCCCTTCGGTCCCTGTGCTCCCCTGTTCTTTTTGGAGGAAGCATCCCATGACAGTGGCCGTCTGAGGGTGTTCAGGAGACGGAAAGCAGGAGAAGTGATATAAATACATAAGGAAATGCCTGTTACTTGCACACGACTTCTCTGAGACCAGGTGGCTAAGGGCCTCTGGCCTGCAAGGAGAGGTTTTAGGAGGGACCTTAATTTAAGGTACTTCGATCTCTGCTCACAAGAGCCTAGTAAGACAGTGCGCTAGAGGCTGCTGTGGGACTGGTCTTCACGCTTATTCCAACCCCGGGTGCCCCTCGGCCTCTGACTGCAGTCCTTCCGTGCCGGACCACCCCAGCTCTCCAACGCGAGCCTGCAGGAGCCTGCCGGAGGTTTCTGTGGGCATCCCGGATCGGCACACGTTTGCCACATCACGTACCAGGTGACGAGGACTGACAGCAGGTCTCCAACCCCTACACACAGGAACAGCCATGCAAAGAGCGCCATCCGCCGTGGCCACCTTTTCTTCAGACGTCCCAGCTTCAGGGCCACAAGCCACCACACTGGGGGTTCGCCTCTGGCCACGAGCAGCCCTCGCTTCCCTCCCTTGGGCCGGGGCGGGTGAGAACCCACGGGCGCGGCCTGGGCGCAAAGGCCCTGCTCCTCCGGGGAGACGGTCCTTTCCCACACTGCCCTCGGCTCCTAGCCTCGCCCCGGGAGCCTCTACTGCCGTTCTGCCCCTGGCCCGCTGGGATTCCGCTCCAGCTGAATTTACAGAGTCACACCTCTAGGGCACCTCGGGGAAGCCGCGGCCCTCTGGGTTACAATTCTAAGTGCAGCGGAGCATGAGAAGGACAGTCCCACCCCAGGGAGACTGGAGGGTGTAAGGCAGAGACCACACACAGTAACACTGTCAGAGGGCGATGGGCTTGGGGGAAGAGGGGAGTGAAATAAACAAAATGTCCCAATAATTTAATGGCAAAGCTAGAAGACCGCATTGACAGCCACCCCAGGACTCTCCACAAGAAGCATTTCCTGGGTGCACAGGCGTCCCCAGTGCTGAGCGCTCCCGCTCGGCGGCGCCAGCTAGTGCCCGCGGTCGCGCCGCCCTTCGTACAGCAGAGAGGAGCACAACAGGAGGCCCGAGAGGCACCCGGACAGCACACAGCAAAACGAAAGGCTAGACTCCCCCCACAGAAACCCATAAAAAAAAGGTGTCTATTACAAAGTCACGTTTGCCATTCTCCCGCTTTATAAAGTCAGCGCTGCTGGAGGGTGTCTAGCGGAATCCGTCCTCCAGGAATGAGTGCAAAAGGGAGCAGGCCGCTCAGGGATGTCCCTTCCACGAGCAGATGGAGGGACCAGCTGGAGACCTCCCATCCACTTCGGACAAACACACACACAGAAAAGGATTATTGCCAGCTGTGTACGTTCACAATGTGATTTTTGTATTTCGAAAGCTTGAGTTGTCCCTGGAAGAAAAAATGGAGAAAACAGAGCATTCAATACACAGGTCATCTGTAGACAATATACACACACAGGGGAGACCTGAACTAAGCAGCACCGGGGCCCTCACGCCTGGGACACAGCCCAGGACCACCCTCCCTCACTGCTCTAATGCCAACACTGCAACTGGCCTCCCAAGTCCCTTCAAACATCGTGACTCAACTTTCTGCTACAGCAAAAGATTAGAAACCACCCGAATGCACATCACTAGGGGCCTAGTTAAATATTAATGCAATGGTACATACAATGTGACACTGTGTAGCTTAAAAAACACAAGGAAACTCCCTACTAATAAGGAAACATCTCCAGGAGAAATTGGTAAGTTATGGTGTGCACCTAGGGTGCTGCCTTTTGCGCAAGTGGGGGTGGTGGAAGCAAGGTCATCATGCACATTTGCTTGTACATACATGAAGAACACTGTGAGGCTCAAGAAACAAGCAACGGTCAATTCCCGGGGCGGGGGAAGGGGACACAGCAGGGACTGGGTAGCGGCTGTCGGAGTGGGAGGGAAACCTCTCTTTCTTACACACACACACTTAAAAAAAATGAACCACATGACTGTGTTACGTACTCTAAAAGATCAACCAACACGTCAACCAAATCAACCAAACAACCCTTGGCTTGAAAGTGACAGCAGCTGAAAAGGGGTAACGTAAGAGGTGAAATCGGGGCCCCCTTCACTTTAGAAACTTAGCTATAGTTCTCGAGAGAGAAGCGCGTGGTGTGTGTGTGTGTGTGTGTGTGTGTGTGTGTGTGTAACAGGCTGTAGGCTATGTCCTGTTGGCTGCCTTCTACTGGATGCAGACAGGTTTGGCCACCCACTAGGACCCATTCCTGTTCCCACCAGAAACTCAACGACATCTCAGCTGTTCACACTGCCACTCGAACCCCAAAATCTAAGGGCTGGAAGGAGCTTTCTAGGTCACCTTATCTACTGCTCCAGCCCAAAGCTTATGTCTTAAATTGGTCTGAAATTCTGAAACAGAAATTGTATTTAGCCTGATTTTAAAGTCATCATTCCTTTAATTTTAATGGAACATTCTAGAAACTTTGGCCTTAGTGGACCTATCTGACTGGGTGTAGGGTAATGGGTCCAGATGAACAGGCACGCCCAGCCAGGCAGCAGTGTCCTGCAGCTGCAGGTTCTCCCCCGGCCGGCGGCAGGTTGGCAGCGACGAACAGCAGCCCCCTGACACAAAGGCGGGACGGCAGTAAGGGCAACACACAGGCGGGTGGGAGGCTGTGCCTGGGTGGGTGGCCTCTGCCTGGGAGAGACTGATGGTATCTCAAAGGCCCACCGGTGATTTTGTAACTGACACGCGTGACCATGGAGCTCATTTATCAATGGCTACTGAACGTTTCAATGATCTCCATCCGAGGAGTCAAAGGCCAAACACAATGGGAACTTAGCGGGGTGTGCACCTTTTTTAAAAGGGCTTTCAAAAGGGCAGGCCCCACTGAGGCATGCTAGCAGCTGGCACCAAGTAGCCAGCAAAGGATAAGGAGCATCATCCCGTCCTAAGGCCGAGGAAAGTAAGCAGAGCGGGCACGAGTGCTACTCTGGAGCGCTCTTGGGAACGGCGTGCCGCCACATCAAGCGTGCAGGACAGGGGACTCCTCTAACACCAAAGAAGCGGTGAGGAGGGGTGGCTTGCTCTGGTCCACCTCCTCCCAACGCCACCTCTCTTCCCACTGAGCAGCAGGGCCACAAGAGTCAATCGGCAGGGAGCAATGGGACAAGCGACTAGACAGGCGGGGGTGCAGGAAACAGAGCCAGAGAAGGTCCTCGCTACGGAGAACGGTCTATCTGGGAGGGAGGGAGGGGGCGGACCAGGGTGTGGACCCGCCCTGGCTGCCGTTTAGTGATGTAAGGAAGAGCTTTTTCAGGACATCTTCACCCTAAGCAGCTCATCACCTTGGGGAAGAATTCCTGTCCTGCACTGGGGTGGGGCCAGAAACAAACTCTTCCCACGGCAGACGAACTGAGGAGCTCTTCATGCTTATTCTTTCTATTGCCACAGACCTCCCCAGAGTCGGAGGGCCTGCGACGTCACACACATCCTCAGCCTGTGCGCAAGAGGGGGAAGGGGAGCCGGAGAGGAAAAGGTGCCAGGGCAGTCAGCTGTTCCTCCAGTCTGGTATCAAGGAAAAGAAACAGCAACAGGGTGGGTGACAGGCTCCTGACAATGACAGGCTGGTGGCAGTTGGTGGCTTTGGTCCAGCCTTTCTTTAAAAAAAAAAAAAGTGGGTTGAGAACAGCTTGGTGCCAAATTTAGTCTGAGGAATGTGTTCACCTCAAACCAGCTGGGAACTGGCCCCTGGCCATATACCTCACCCAGGCTGCGGTGCACAGAGATCGGGAAACAGGGAAAGGGGGGATGGGACGGGGAGTGGCAGAGGCACAGGTGACTTCTGTTTTGGTATAAAAAGATAGGCTTCTGCTCCTTCAAAAGCGAACTAAAATGTAGGAAATCTGGAGGAAGATCTCGAAAGTTGGCCCCTTTGCCACCTAGCAATGCTGGGGTGGTGCACAGGCTGCTGGGAGGTTTTCACTGTTCTTGATACAGAAGATGTTTCAGAAGGAAGAAAGGACAATTTTACACTCTCATCTGCGAATTTATATAAAATAAGCAACCGGGACTGAGCCCAGTGTATTGATTTAAAGGGGCTTTTCAGGCATCAAGGTTTCCACTATATCTTAACTTACTCCAGCAGCTGTTTACACGCCAGGG
Source organism: Mormoops blainvillei (assembly GCA_004026545.1). Classification (NCBI taxonomy): domain Eukaryota; kingdom Metazoa; phylum Chordata; class Mammalia; order Chiroptera; family Mormoopidae; genus Mormoops; species Mormoops blainvillei. Next base: position 30,428 of record PVJD01009869.1, read on the forward strand.
CACAGGACATGGAGCCGAAGGACCCACAATGCTTAGAGGGACACTTTCTCTCCTGGATGACCCTTTGTCCAGATGACAGGGCCTCAAGAACAGCAGAGCTCCATCGACTCTGGCTCCTAACTTCACACTGCCAGGCAACTTGGGGCAAACTGCTGCCCAGTATCTGAAACGGCTTTCTAACCTGCTGCCTCAAAGTGATCGCCTTCTTGCCCTCGCAGAGAAATGGAGGACCACGAGCTCTGAAAACAGTGAGCTAGAGCTGTCAATTCCTGAGGGCAGGCGGCAAAGGAGTGGAGCGGTCGGTCCCTCTGAAGAACGCCTCCTGTTCTCATGGAGACCTGTCCCCGAGCTGGGCACCAGCACAGGGCACCGAAGTGACTCTGGGTCCTCTGGGGAAAGCTGGGCGCCACCGCAGAGGGGCCCTCCCCAAGGGCTGGCCCTGCCGGGGCTGCTCTGAGAGCACAGCCACAGGCAGGCCCATAGGCTCAAGTATCCACGCTCTTCAGGGGACGCTCCCTGGCTCTCAGCGGTGCTGCCTACGCGCGTTCTGGCTTCCTCCGCGCTCCTTCCTGCATGTTAAGTAAAGCCACAAACCTCCTAGGTGCAGTGGGGCCAATATCAATCTCCCACTGAGTGGCCACGCCAACTTCATTCCCCACAAACACAGAGCAGTGCTCTGCATGCCAGCCTGACAGAGAAGCAACCAGAATCCTCCCCCAGCAGCTTACCACGGCTCCTGGTGAGGCCATGCTTTAAAGGGCCAGACTCAGGTATCATGGGGGTCAGGTGAAATAGTCCTACAGTGTTAGCAGCCATGCATGGCGTAAAATATCAGATAAACTGAGGAAGAGTACTTGTGGTTCCACAGAATTATTTACATAGCAGTTTTTATTGCTTCATCGATCATGACCTACTTGGAAGGGGGAAACACAGGCCGAGAGGCTGAATGTCAGGGGCATTTGAAATGGCCATTCGGACAACACAAGCTAGTTGTGTGCAGCCTCTAGGAGCACCCTCTTCCAGGTCAAATCAACACATGAAATAGGAAGAAGGCCTTTTCAAGTCTAACAAAAGTGAGTTGGTTTTTTGTTTAGACTCTAATACTTCTCTCAGACTTCCGAGTCTGTGCATCAAGGAGCAGAAGTGCCCCCTTCATCTGGCCATAAAAAAGACGAGGGGCCCTGCCTGGTGTGGCTCAGTGGATTGTGTGCCTGTCTGCGAACTGAAAGGTCACTGGTTCGATTCCCAATCAGGGCACATGCCTGGGTTGCAGGCCAGGTCCCCATTTGGGGGCGTGAGAGAGGAAACCAACTGATTTCTCTCTCGCACACTGATGTTTCTCTTCCTCTCTTTCTCCTTCCTTTCCCCTCTCTCTAAAACTATATTAATAAAATCTTTTTTTAAAAGGGGGGGAGGTGAAGGGGAGAACATAGAAACTACAAAAATGGCAATAATGCAAAGACAGGACTTTTCAAAGCAATTCTGATATTTTTTTCTGGGGGATTTAGTTTCAGCTAAGGGGAGAGGGAATAATTTTAAGTTTTCTTGCATCTTTAATATTCCAATTTCATTTTAAAGCCTTTTTTCAGGGAACCTAAAATGTTACAGATGCCTTTCACTTTTACAGTTGTCATCATTTTATGTACTTTAAGAAGTAAATACTGCCAATTAAACTATGACAAAAATCTTACCACTTTAACTGTAAGCATTTAAATTTTAGGGATATTTAAAGCAAAAAAATAAAAAGGAAATCTTAGACATAATTAAATACGGTAATTAACTAAGACAATTCCATTACAGACTCAGGCCTCTAGAAGTCAGCCCTAACTTACTTCAAACGCCTACCCCGCAGCCCGCAGATCAATGTCTAACTGCGCAGCTGGTGCGGTTTTCATCCTTCCTTGTGTATTAGCAGCCATCTCAGAATTCCATGTTGACTACATTTGACAGAGAAACCTTTTGAACTTCAACTTCAAAAAATCTAGTATTAACATCTAGCCCTTCCCAGCGTGGCTCAGTTGGTTCGAGTGTCATCCTGCACACCAAAAGGTTGCAGGCTGGATTCCTGGTCAGGGCACATACCTAGGTTGTGGGTTCGCTCCCCAGTTGGGGAGCATATGGGAGGCAACCAAGAGATGTTTCTCTCTCACACTGATGTTTTGCTCTTTCTCTCTCCCTCTCGCTTCCTCTCTAAAATCAATAAACATTTTTTTTTAAATAAAAAAATCTAGTATTATCATCTAAAATTAAATTTACAATATGAGAATTAAACTAGTAAAATAAGAGGTATGAGTGGCATCATCTGTGTGTGCAAGAATTCTGGGACTGTTTATCCACACAATCCTCAGACCCCTGGCCACCTGTCTGTCCCTGTGTCATCCTCTCATCTAGCCGACCTGAGGGATGCAGGTCTCCTTTTCTTAAAGAAGTCTCATTTCAGCCCTGGCTGGTGTGGCTCAGTGGATTGAGTGCAAGCCTATGAACTAAAGGGTCGTGGGTTCGATTCCCAGCCAGGGCATGTGCCTGGGTTGGGGGCCAGGCCCCCTGTAGGGGGCACACAAGAGGCAACCACACATTGCTGTTTCTCTCCCTCCCTCCCTCCCTCCCCTACCCCTCTAAAAATAAATAAATAATAAAGAATATCTTTTAAAAAGAAAGAGAGAGAAAAAAAGTCTCACTTCTTCCCTGGGAAGGTAGAGTTCTGAAGCAGTTACTACAGTTGACATGTTCTGTTCCACTATTAGAAATTCCTTATTTCTTAGGAATGGTTAATTCCTTAGGGAGTAGGAGTGGTTAATGTCCAGAAAAACACTCTGAGGACAGCACATGCAGATGTTCTCTCCATCCATTCCTCTCATCCAGGATAAATGCACCCAGTGTCCTCTGCTAAAGCGGCAGACATGGACCCAGTGTTCCCTTCACTGGAACGCAAATGTTCTTCCCGTGAACGCTTCAGCTGACCCTGCTTCGCTATCCCAGGGCCTCTCCCCGCCAATCGACATGCGATGGTGCACTTACAGCACAACCCGGAGCTCCTACGGAGCCCGGCACCCGCCCCAAGTCTTTCACTGCACAAACCCCGACGTTCTGTCCCTGTTTCCTCACAACTGACAACCACCACCAGCAAACAAGACATACCTCTCACCTACCCCATGTTAGTCACAGGCCACTGCCAGATAGTTAACAATGGCCACATCTGGGCAAAAGAAAAAGTAAATGTGCCATAAATGTGCCATAAATGTGGCACATTTATGGTCATGAAATGCTGGCATCGGAAGAGGTCAGAGATGTGGTCAGAGATGTGTCAGCCCGTGGAGCCTCCTTTCCCAAATGAGGAAATAGAGGTATAGTGAGGTTACACAGCCTGCCCAGGGGTTCACCAGGAGGCATGCGACCCAGGGAGCACCGCAGCCCAGTGGGTTTGGACTGAGACCATGACCATCAGCCAGAGGAGAGGCTGGAGCTGACTCAGTGCCGGCAGAAGCGAGGCTGGGGGTACATGTGGAGAGCACAGCCCCTTGGGGAGAGGGGTCCTATGGCTGAGAGGTATGTCACAGGGTTACAGAGAACAGACAAGGCCCTACCCTGAGTGTGAGAGACAGAGGGGAGCGTCCGATCAGCGGCCGCTGCTGTTCACCAGGCCATGAAACTCCTCCCAGGCCCTGGCAAACCAGAGACAAAAAAACACAATAGCACATTCAGATCAAAAGCTTTTCAACAAAGAAAGAGAAGACACATAACCCCACACCCCACTTCAGATACCCTCAAGTTCAAGTGCAGCCCACCCGAATACCCGGAAGCACAGCAGTGAGGGTCCCCACCTGCACTTGCCCTCAGATTTGCAGGGAGGGCCAGCGCCTTTCAGGGACAGTTGGCACTTGTCCTGGCTGCTCCACTGGCGAACTCTGGCCCTCACTCACCATTCCCTCGAGGCTTTGTATCCAATCCTCCCACAAGTCTACCAGGGAGGCCAATGAGGTCAGAGCCAAGCTCAGCCATCACGGGCGACGCCTCCCACTCACTGGGGCAAAGGGCAACAGGGAGGTGGGGACTGGCCGCAGAAACTGCCTTTCTGTATCAGGCCTCACCTTGAGGGTAAAGGCAACCGCCCAATAGCATTATGATGTCTAAAGGTGTGAAGGGGAAATACCGTGTGTTGCTTTCTGTTTTCACGTTTCCAACCTTCTGACCCTTCTAACCTCAGACCCCCAAATTTATACCAGGTTGTTTCTGAATATACCCACGTAACTATCTTAAGATTTAAGCTGTGTAGGTCATAGCAGTTCACAATTTCTAGGGAACAGGGCTCATGACAACTTCCATGCTGATGAACCCCATGTAGACACTGGAGTTAGGGAGGGTTAGGAGTGTGACTGAGGGCACAGTCCCTTGGGCTGGTGCTCCACAGAGAGGATGTCCGTGGTGACTGCTGGCCGAAAAACAGGAGACAGCAGAATCTTTATGCACCGGAAGCCTAACACGCCTCAAGTTTTCTCGGGGGAACTATGGCCTATCTTTTGTCCTGGCCACTTTTCAGCCCCATTAGGGACAAAATGTCTCCTAAGTTCCTTGGTAATTATATATAAAATGGGTCATTTGGGGCTTCTAAATCTACAATTCCCTTTTGTTGATTATTCCGTTTAAAAGGGTGACAATCCCTAGGGTGATAACATACTGTGTCACTCACTACAGCTTTAGATTATAGCCACTAAAATATACTTTCTTACCAGGACGTCTATCGGGAGCTTTTCTTCTTCTTTTTAAATAGGGGGCAGGGATTAAATACAGAGACCTGGCGCAACAGAGCCACACACCCAGCAATCCTGATGTGAGTTTCATCAGTATCTCCCTCCTCCAAGCAGGAGCACTTGCACGTCAACGCTCTGCCTCTCAGAGCAAGAGGCGGACGTGCAGCTACCGGTTTCTTCAGCCAGCACCTCCGAAGCTACGCACTGCGCTAACTGAATCAAAGAAAAACGTGGGCACGTCAAACAAGCGTGCCAGTGCATCAGTTCAGCTTCCACAACCAGACATCTGTCCCAGAGCCCACTCTGGCGATGGCCGTTCAGGGATGAGCTTTTGTGAGTCCACGTGTGACGTCAGAAGGCCACTTCACTCTTCACTCCGAGTTAAGACAAGGGCAAAGCAAGATCCGATGCTGGGGCAATGACCCAGGAAATCCCTCTCGTTTTAACAGTGAGCTTTAAATTCTATTTTAAGCAATTTAAAATGTCCAGAAGAAATGACATGGTTGTGTCGAAGCTTCATCTCGTTTATCCTTTTGTTTCTAGAAAGGCCTACACTAGTCCCAACAGAACACTTCTTTGCCAAGAACGTACAGATGCTTGGGTTTCAGAGGCCCCCTCTAATCCATTCCAGTATCACACTATCCTCCCATTTTCTTCAGAAGTATCGTCCTCATGTTAAACCTCAACGTGAAGAATCTGGGTAAAGGAATTTCCTCACATGGATTCAGTGGAAATAAAATAGTTGGTCATAGTCACTGGTACAATCACTCTTACACTTGGTTAAGAGCAAATCAACTACCTAAAGCTAGGTAGAACAGTCTAGCTAATTTCCACCTGGCATCCCGGGTATATTAGGCACTATTAAAACTTGCTTCTTTTAAAGGTAAAAAAAAGAACAAGTAAAATGTTTAAAGTGTCATATGAATGAAGCTTCTAAAACAAAATTTACCGAGATTAATATGGTTCACAGGGAATTCTGAAGAAATTCAAATGACAGAGTTAACAGAGTCCTTCGAAGACCACTCTTGGTTCAGTTCACTTACCGGAAAGCAAACTCCGAGAGCAGAGAGCTCGTTTTTGTGTAACTCTAAACTAGCGCCCCGCCCCGCTGCCCCGCCGGGTTCACAGCCTTGCACTCAGCTGGCCCTAATACTCCTGGGCAACCTCAGCCTCCTGCTTGCCTGGGCTTTTACTCTGAGCTTCCGTAGGGAGTACATGTCATAAACGCGGCCAGCAATTACAATGGTGTGACCCAGTGCCACCAGGCTATGATTTAGCCACAACAGAAGGGATGGTTGGCCCTTGCCTACAGAGTTCGATGTTTAAGTACAATGAAATCTAGACAAGGTTAAGGAAACTCCCCGTGATTTGGCCTGTTTCTCCTCCAGCATAAGGAAATAGAAATATCTACCCTCAACTCTCTCTGCAGAAGAGTCTGGTCAGTTTCCCCACCACCGTGGCCCACTGAGTGAGGCTGGCCCTGTCTTCCCCGCTTCCGTTCCAGGCCAGACGCACAAAGGGATGCACGGGACTACGCCAAAGAGTTACCACAAATGACAGTGCTGCTGCACAGGCTCTGTGCCCAGTTTTATCCTGGTGGTCCCATGATTTGGGGTTGCAAGTCTGTCTGTGAGGAGACTGCTCTCAAAACGGAGGACACAGCGAGCGGTCTGACGCCTACAAGGACCCACACCTATAGAACCGCAGCTGCCACTGGCCTCGCTAAGAGGAGCCATGAGCCTGAGCGAACACTCAGCTTAGTGAGTGCCCTGCTTCTCAAGGGGACCTGCTCCCCGTTAAGGGGCCAGCTGCCGGCAACACAAGGGCAGGAGGCAGCAGCCAGGCGACCTCGCAGCCGAGCGGCCTGGGTGTCGTGCGCAGCAGCGACTGCCTCTCAGCTCTCCTAGGAGCACAAGCACAGCAGGAAAAGGCCACAAGCGGTGTGACTGGGGACAGGCTGGAGAAACCGAACAGGTGAAAAAAGGACATTGGAAATTGGATGGAAACGTAGCAAGGTGGAGGTACATTTGACTGAGAAATCTAGGCCATTCCTAAAAAAGTCCCCTCGCCACTTCCAGAATACTTGGGACTATTCTCCAGAATGCCTTTTCCCTTCATTTCCCTTAATTCTCAAGTCCCAGCAGCTGCTGTCCCTTGGCTCAAACAAAGCCATCCCTGTGTGAGATCCACAAGGAAGTGTATGAAGCAGGACAGTTCTGACAACTGCTCACATGTGGCAAAGATCAGAGAGGTCTCCAGGTCAGTTTGGTGCTTTCTGATCAACCCTGGCTCAGGAAGGTGACGTTACACTCATCCCCGGATCAGTTACATGACCTGAAATTAAGGCCAATACAGATCGCACACTAGTGGAGGGAAGAGGAAAAGGCCATGAGAGGCCACTGACAAATGCTGAAAACAGAACAGGCACTTCCACATACCAACACATTTCCCATTTTCTAGGTACTTTGACCAATTTTGTGTATGCAACAAAGCAATGACACACACTCCTCCAGAGGGTGGAGCCTGGGGTGCTGCTCCCAACTGTGTTCCGTGGGGTCCCGGGCCACATGGAGACTGGCGGTCCGTCAGGATGGTACAAGCCCAGGGTGTTGCTGCCAACTAACGGCCACTTTGGGAGCCTCCACATTACACCCACAGCCACCTTCAGAGACGCTATTAGGCAGCCGACCCAGGGTCTGCAGAAACGTTTATTTTGGTTTCGGTGGTAGCTCCCAAGAAAGCCTAAAGTAACCTGAGGCTCGCTGCAACTGCACATGCAGGTTAGGGCCCTGCAGGCCAGGCTGCGGGCCACACAAGCCAAGCCACAAAGCACGCGAGGGGCTGGCGCGGGCTGCGGTCAGCTACGCTGAGGAGCAAACTCACAGAGGATGAAGATGCCGCCCCGCCCCCGCTCCGAAGGCCCAATAACCTGGGAGTAAGGGAAGGGCTAGGCCCTGGAGGCCCTGCCAGCAGAGCTAGCTCAAAGAGGAGGATGAACTGGCTCTACAGGGAAAGCGCAAGGGAGAGGCCGGCAGAGAGCTGGTGGCTCAGGCAGCTCTGGCGGTGAGGAAGCCCCGTCAGCACCAAGCGAGGAAGCCACGCACGTACAGACACACACAGAGGGAAGCAGGACTTTACCTCCAAGCAAGAGATTTCTCTGAAGTAAAGGCAAACAAAGTCAGCGAAGCAAAGGCCAAGGATCCCCCTTTCCAACCTTAACGACCTTCCAGCTGAATTCTACATCAGAAATCACTCTGTTCTTGTTAATCAGCGTGGCTAGATGGAAACTAAAATTCAAGCACCAGAAAATGGGGTCTCATGTAGAGTTAGATGTCACCTCGTTATGTCAGACCTCAGCGGAAGTGGAACGAAATACCATGGGACACTGTGCAATGGGCTTATGGAAATGAGGCTGCATTCCCCCGATGGCCCTCCATGGAGAAGTCTGTGCCATTCCTTAACATGGTGACAGTCAGTCTGAAAGGCCACTTCTTTGATGCGCCAGAAAGAGCAAGAGCATGAGACAAGCTAGTTTAGCACCATTTATTAAGTGATCTCAGCTGTTGTTGTAGCTGCTGCGTGTCAGCCTGTTCTTAAAACATAAAATGCTCTTCCAATTCCTCTTGTCCAGGACAGAAGGATCTTCCAGGTAGCACGCCAACAGAACAAGAGACTCCGATGATGCCAGCTTCAATGATGGTGCCATCCAGACAGGGAGAGGGTCATGGCCCATTCAACCGCGGCTTCCAGAGGTTTTGAAAAAGGAGCCTTGGGGGGCCCAGCCTGCCTGGCATTCTAGTGGAAGTGCAAAAGGTCGGCACATTGGGAGAGGAAAGAGAGGGAGACGCAAGGGAAAGTAGCATGTGGGTGTCAAGGAGGGTCTTCCGGTCCCTGCTGCTGCAGGGCTGGAGTACTAGGCAGACCTCTGGATAAAGCAGCGAGCAGCAGACTAAGGCAAAAGCCCGCAGGCTCTCCTACACTCGGTAAGGATCTGAACACGTTTCTACAACAGTCAGGAAGAACTGCCTCAGGGTAGGAGAGGGAGAACAGTGGAGTGGGGAGAACTGAAAAATACCTCTTTCCCTTTCCAACCCAGGTGAAAAGCTTGCTCCTTTGGGGGGAAGGGGGCAGAAATAGGGGGTGGCTTGGGAACCTCAAACGTAAGAGTCCTAGAAAAAGTAGGGGCAGATCGCTCCAGCCTGCACTGAACCTGGCTGGAGGGCAGAAACTATTTTTACCCTCAGAGCAACAGGGAAAGTCTGCTTAGAGGAAACAATGCTAGCACAGGACTGCTGCGTCAAGCAACCAGGGCCGTGGCTGGCTAGTAACTGCTATGGCTGCGAGGAGGACCAACTCCTGTGGCAGCATGGCCAGTGAAAAACAGGCCCTTGGCTCATTTTAGCTGACTCCGCCCACAACATGATCTGTGTGTGCGTGCGGAAAAGAGTCCCAAACGGTCTGTCTGCTGAACACCATCACGGGCTCATTGGTACCAGTCTTTAATAAGAGTGACGTCATGATGATATTATTTCTAATGATGACAATGATGACAGCAGTAATAGCGCTTGGCCCTGTCAGAGTGGTCTCCTTCTGAGGACCTTCATTACTGAGATTCGGTGAGCCCCCAGCAGCCCTGTCAGGTAAAGCGCCGTTGTCCCCCATTTCACAGACACGGGGACTGAAGCCGAGGGGCGGAGACGTGCCAAAGGCACATAATGATGCTGGAGTCAGAGGAGAGAACTGAGCCTGAAAGTCCTGACTCCTCGTTGGCTAGCTCCCCATCGGTTTTGAGAAAATCTAACAGTCACTCCCACAACTGCTTCAGAGTGACCTGGCTACAGTTAAGGCTCACTCACTGGCCCTCACTCCCATCCCCGTGACTCCCGAGTGCGGACGCCCAGCGCCGCTGCCCTGAGTCCTAGGCAGAGCCCGGAGCCCGGCTTATTTCCCCGCTGGCGTCCACCCTCTCCAAGATGCTGCCCTCAACACACACACTGTTCTGCTTCCTCTAGGATCTCAGCTCTGCACACAAGGAGATGGAGTCACGTTCCTGATCAAGAAGCTAATATCCCAGGACACGGAAACAGACAGAAGCTAACAGGTTGAAAAGACATGCAAAAGTGAGGGCAGGAGCGGAGAGGGAGGACTTTCTTGTTCATTGAAGTTACCTTAAAAAATGGCAGGAAAAGGGAGAGCCCTTCGTCTTTCACTTCAAGACAGCAGCTAACAGCCAATGAAAGACAAGGCGGCCCGTGCAGGACAAGCCGGCCCAGGCACTGCAGGTAGGGCTCGGCAGAGGGGCTCTCTCTGCTGCGGTGACATGTGCAGGAGCCTCACCAGCAAAGAGCTGCTACAAGTGGCCAGAAGCACTAGAGGGGAAGACTGGTCTGTCCCTTCTCCATAAGTCAGCCTCCTGTGCGGCCCTATGCCTCTGGACCCAACTAAGAACCTACTTCTGCTAAGCTCAGGGGTATGTCCCCCCAAACCCCCCCAACACGTACTTGATGCTGTCGGTGTGGGTTTTGTATTCCATAATGGTGTTGGGAGGTAGGTTAAGCACTCGCCGAAGCGTGTCCCGGATGCGGGCTGTGGTTGCTTGGTCGCTGGCAGTCTTGTTCCATATGGAAATAATGTCCTCCTACAGGAGGGACAGAGGGCTCATCAAAGTGGGCAGGGGGAGAGGAAAGGCAGCACATGAAGCCAGACCACCCACGGGGAGGCTTACCTGGAAGCGGACAGAGACCACAGCCCCACAGATCTCCTCCCCAACCATGAACTGTTCCCCCAACATGGCCAGGATGAGATTCTCCCAGCAACGGGATGCCAAGCCCTTCCGTAGCCGAATAATCCACTTGCCACCATTTTTATTTGCATCATCCTGTACAAAGACAGAAAGTAATAAAGTTAAAATACAGTTTCACAGTTCTTTTTCCTTTGACATGAGTCCTAAGATGTCTTGTCGCTTTCCAATTTTCAACTTTATAAGAAAAATGGTGGTGAGGGGGAAGAGGCAGAAAAGAACTAGGCGGGGACCCTTATACAAGCCATCACAAAAGATGGCTCAACAGACCCTTTAAAAAGAATCCTTTTTAAAAAAAACTACTTTAAGGAATAGAAATGATATCAGATTTCAAACACAGACCATTCTCTACTTCATTTGCCCAGAGTTTACCAAGTGTCACCGTGTCACAAATGCACTGACAGGAAGCCACAGTCTCTCCTCAAGGAAACAAGAACATTTACTATAGCAGCACAGTCTGACGAGCGGAGAGAGACACACAGTGAGCTCAAGAGCAAGACCGTTAGAAACACTTAAGAAAAGGAAACATTTAAGCTGGGCTTCAAGGAACCCAGGAGTCACCCGGCGGGCTAGGCAGCGGGCCTGCAGGCCCTGGGAGGAGCGCGTCCCCGCGCAGACTCTGAGTGGGGCCAGAGGAGGTGAAGGAAGCGAGATCTAGAGAGGATGCGATGGCGCCTGAAAGGCCAACTAGCTGCAAGAGCATGTGAGCAATAGAGAGCTGCCTCACATTTTAAATTTCAGGGGGGGGGGGAGGTGTGATCACATTTCTCTTCTAGAACAGCGCCCTGGCATCGGAACAGAGACGGATTCCAACAAAGCAAAGAGATCACAAAGCTCAGCTCTGGGTCTCCAGTTATTGCCTGTAAGTTGATTTTTTTTACCCACTTTAATCATAAGTAACCACGGTAATATAATAGACACACAGCCAGTTCCATGGGAATAAAGGTAATTTAAGAAAAATAATCCTTTAATGTCATTATAATACCCTTTCAGTGATGAAACGATCTTTTAGACCACCCAGCACCAATCCCCCCAGACAAATGATGGCACCATGTCTTTTCCTGGAGGTCCCAGGTCTAAGGAAGTGCCAACAGTGATGCAGTTTTGAAAGAAGACTTTAAAATATTTTAAACCTTGACAAGGCTAAAAAACAAAAACCCCAAACAAAAAAATAACTTGCTCAGGAAGGCAGTCTGAGGCCCTCAGTCCTTACCTCCCACATGGGTTTAATTCCTTCTTTGAAGAGATGGAAGTCACTGTGGCCTGTCAGGTCCCCTGGACGTACCATGTGGCTATAAAACCTCCAGAACTGCTCCACCTGTGAAGAGAAGGCCCCAGGGTACAAAAGATGTGACTTTTCTTTTTCTTTGAATGAATGAACGCAAGACTTACCTAAGAGAAAAACATAAAACATGGAAGGAAGACACACTGTTTCAGTCTATACTTCTGAAGGACACATTTTCATTTGGAGACTTGTGTGGGAGGACAGGCATGTTAGATAAAAGCATATGGTAAGCTGGATAAAAGAAAAATGTAATGTTGATACAAGAGCAACCCCTCTGGGCGAGAAATGCCAGCCTCAGCCAGAGACTCTGCTGGCAGAGTCCCATCCGCCAACACGCCCTCCCTCCCGCGCAGGCCGCAGGACAGCCATGGCCTGCAGTGGGGACCTTGTTTCCCCCAACAGAAACCCTTCAGTCCTGCCACATAACTCAGCCTTGAATGTAGTTTTAGAACCAAACCCCTTCTTGATCAATGACTGTTTCCTCAAATACAGCATTAGCTACAGTGAAATAGACTTCAGTTCTGTTTAGTTACTGAGCACGGCGACAGAATCAACCGTGGGCACTATGCAGCACCACGATGCCTTTGTTGAGGCCAGGACAGTCCAAAACAGGTAGGATTCGGCCTCTCATGCTTAGGATTTAGGTCCCTCTTTACTCACTTCAATTACAGCTGACATTCGGTATTATTTTGTATTAGTTTCAGGTGTACAGCATAGTGGTCAATCGTATACTTTACAAAGTGATTCCCCGATATTTCCAGTACCCACCTGGCACTGTACATAGCTATCACAATGTTACTGACTATGTTCCTGTGCTGTACTTGACATCCCCATGACTGTCCTGTAACTGCCAATTCGTACTTCTTCATCCCTTCACCTTTTCCGCCCAGTCCCCTCCCCGCACCCGCCCCTGGCAATCATCAGTCTGTCCCGTGAAGGCTCCCTTCTTCGCCAGAACATTTATGTTGCTCCTTGCCCCTCCTTCACGGTCCTGTGGGGAAAGCAGAAGCGCTTCTGCGTCTCGTGTAGGCTCATTTCTGCTAGTGCGGTAGTCCCGCTCTGCAGCAGTGCGCCGAGGGGAAAGTTTGCTTGCTGACCCCTCTGTGATTCGCAGGGCACACCTACTAAACACTGGTCAGGGAAGAGGCATGCTTTAGGAGGAAAGGGCAGATGTGGACCAGTCTAGAGAGAAACATCTGGTGTCTGCCAACGCACTGCTCAGAAGGCTTTAAACACACACACCGCGAGACACCAGGATTGTGTGGCTGAAAATGGGTACTGAGCACATAGAGATTCAGGTCGTGTTTCTAGACCTGGATAGCAACCGAGGAGGAGACATGCCACTGTGAGACGGAGGTCCCTTCACTTCCTCTACAGGACAGGAACCCAGGCAGTGCCTCATGCGACAGTCAGGAATGACTGCCATTTGCAGGAATTTAATGCAGTGCCTCATCTCAGCAGCTGCTATACTTAACTCTCTGAGGTGACCTGGGACAGTAGGTGGTCATGTGCATAAGACGAGCATCCTCTTCCCGCCTGGGCAGAGTGGGAAGAGAGCGCCTAGCAGAACCCGTGGCGCACTGTGAATGAGGCGCTGGAGGGGGCAGTGGGGAGAAAGCACACAAACCACCCGAATTCCCCAATCTAACATTGCCTTACTGATGGTCTGCTCTGGCACCAATCTTATGGCCACACTATACAGTCTTACAGTCACGACCTTATATCTAAACCATGGGAGATGAAGTCAGCAGCTCAAGAAGCGGTTAACTTTGAAAGATTCCCCCCCTTCTGTTTTGGCAATCTTGGTTTCCAAAACTCTTAACTGAAACAACAAAAAGCAAGCATTCAGACTCAGTTAAATGGGTGCAGAAAAGACCTCAGAATGACCTTACTCCTTGTATAGTTGAGAACATGATGTCAGAGCCCGCCCCGCCCACAGTCAAGCATCAGGGGAGAGGGTGCCTCGGGACCCCCAGGTCCAATGTCCTTTCCATGTTCAACCACTGCCTTCTCAGTCACCTGATTTCAAGAACTTTTACAGGCTGTTAAATACTAGGATTAAGAACAAATGGGAAATACTACTTTGGACTTAATACAGGGTTTCACAATGTAATTACTTCTCTGCGAGGAATTTAATATTGTGAGGCATCTCTTAATGCCTTGTATTACACAGCAGTGGACTTGAAACAACGTCGCCCATCCGGTGAGTGCTGAGTAAGAATTAACCCAAGATGATGCTAATGATAAGTTCTATTCAACTCAACATAAGTGCCACAGAGATGAAAACAAAAGCCCACCTTTCACATGATGGGTTAGCTATGCTTTCCTTAAGAGGGAAGAAAATGGCTAGAAATACTCGTGATTACCACAAAATCACTGAGCAGGATCCTGAATGAAAGCCTACTCCCCAGTTCAGTCAGTTCTCTGATCCTCAAGCGCTCAACCAGTTGTTCGTAACCCAGAGGCTGCCATTATACTGTAGCGTCTAGCATTCCCACGTAACAGGTAACAAAGCTTCTGTGACAGATTCGGAAATGCTGGGAATAAAGCTGACCCTTATACAATGCAGGTTTGAACTGCCTGGGTCATTTGAAAAATAGCACGTAAAAGTGGACTCTGGCAGTTCTTCCCAATAGCATTTCTGTCTCGCTGTGTTAGAAATTCCCAGCCATGTCCTACTTCCCTAAAGGCAAGGTCTTGATTCATTTTAGAACCCCATTAGTGCCTTCAATTCATTCCACAAACATTCCTTGAACCAAATATGCTCCGATGCACAAGGTATTTTTAATTTTTCATAAGAGCCAAAATTTACCAGTGATGAGGAAGCATATATCTACTCCCTCATAGTAATCAGATGAATTACCAGTTACACCTGATTAATAATAAATGGATAAATACACACAGCTTGTCTAGTCAGCAAGCATTAAGAACTGGGGCCTCCCACCAAGCACTCTGCGGTACTGGAAAAGGGGAAGAGCATGGGCTTTGGCAAGCGGCTCTCGCAGCCCCCCCACCTGGCCCCCCACTGGCTCCTCACTTAGTCACGTACATTATGACGCACTTGAGACTCGAAATCAGGTACTTAACCCGAAGTCTCACCTTCTCACCCATAAAATATGGATGACACCGCTGGCTTCGGAGGGTTATCCCAACACTTGAAGGAAGTTACACAGAGGGGCTATTACTGTGTCCTTCTTCTTCATTGCTTTATTGTAACATTTAACATAGAAAAAGGATTTCCTTTTCGATGCCTGCATTTTAAACAAGGCAGATACCCCAATAATTTCAAGAAAATAACAAACTCTGCATTTGATTCTGCCCAGAGATGGAACGCACAGCACACAGGAAGTACACAGTAACCTTCCCTGAACAGGGCTGGTTTTAGCTGCTGGCGGCTTCTCAGGGAACACGAACCCATCTACCTGTGGGGGAGAACACACAGAAGCTGGGCTCCCTGTGCTGACAGGACCCATAAAAAACACTTCTTCATTTTCTTTCTGAAGACTGAAGGGAAAATGCTACTCTATACATACAACCACTAAAAGATCCAAAACCCTAACGGGAGGTTATACAAAATACAAAAGATTTACTCTGACCGGACTGGGCATCGTCCTGCAAACCAAAAGCTCAGCAGTTCGATTCTCAGTCAGGGCACCAGTAGGGGGCCTGTGAGAAGTAACCAATCAATGTTTCTCTCACACAGCAATACTTCTCTCCCTTTCTTTCTCCCTTCCTTCCCCTCTATAAATAAATAAATAAAATCTTAGAAAAATATATTTTAAAAAATACAAAAGAATCTTTTGAACTGTTCTCTCGACTTAACCATCAAGCTTCGTGAGGATATCATGCACTATAAAATTTTGTACCCCTCCAGACCCTGCACACAGTAAGGACTCAATAAACACCTACTTAAACAAAACTGCATTTTTGTATTGTCCCCTTCTGATCAATTCCACAATTCACATCCTAGCCTATGGATGCACGAGAAACCCAAGAATGACCAAATCTGACCTGAGAGGCTCAGGTCAGTTGACCAAGGAAACCGGAATCCTAAAGAGGTTATCAGGAGGATAAACACGGTAACACAGGCATGGGTATACTGCCAAGGCTCACTAAGCACTCACAGAGGCAAAGGTGCCAATCTGTTTGATGTTCTGTTCGTAGCTCTGCGAGCTGGTGGGTCGGCCGGGGGTTCTCCTGGAGTACCAGAACGTGTAGTTGTACTGCAGGGGATGCTCTGCTGGTCCGGGGACAACAGCCTGCAAATAAAAGAAGGTGTGTTAGTCCTGGCCATTTTTCACATGCTTTGAGACTGAAAAAACATATTATGGCATTACCCCTTACTCCCTCCCCAATTTATTACCTGCAATGTGCCCAAGATTCTGCTTAGAGAGTAAACCGCTGTAGTGGTTAACTGATTCGAAACTCCTATAACATTTTACCTCTGTTCTGATGGCTTTTGTAACTTTCTACTTCACAACATAAGTATTTGTGTCTGTCCCTTATCTCAACATATTCCCAAGTCCAGCACCACCTCTTCTATGACACTCTCTCACTTGCTGGCTAGTGACCTAGGGCAAGTTGTTTAACCTGTTTGTGCCTCAGCTACTTATCTAAAAAATGGGGTAAATAATAATCATGACCTCACAGGGGTGCCAAGAGGATCAAATAAATTAATAGACGTTAAGTGCTCAGTACAGTGACTGGCACATAGTAAGCACTCAATAAACGCCAGCTACTGTTATTATCAGCACTATTAAATGTTATCTCCTTGATCCATAGTTTCATTCACCTTTGTGTTCCCTTAGCACCTAAAATGCTTGTATCTAGAGGACACGCAATATTGTTGAAAAAAGCAATAATGATTGCTTTGATCTTTTAAAAATCCTCATCTGAGGACATGCTGATTGATTTTGTTTTTTAGGGAGAAGGGAAGGGAGAAGAGAAAAATCAATTGGTTGCCTCTCATATGCACCCCAACTGGGGACCAAGCTTGCAACCCAGGCATGGACCCTGACCTGGAATCAAACTTGCAACCTTCTGGGGTGTGGGGTGTTCAACCTGCGGCCCACGGGCCACATGCGGTCCAGAATGGCTGTGAATACAGCCCAACACAAAACTGTAAATTTACTTAAAATATTATGAGACTTTTTTGTGGTTATGTGCCACAATTTGTTTAACGTGTGGCCCAAGACAACTCTTCTTCCAGTGTGGTTCAGAGACACCAAAAGGTTGAACTCCCCTGGTTACAGGATAACGCTCCACCCAACTGAGACATACCAGCCAGGGCTACTTTGATTTTTAAGAAGTCGGCCCATCTATCTCTAATTCTCTAAATTAGAAATTCTCTTTTCCAAGTCACTTTTAGTTTAGACTATTACTGACTAAAGAGTCTAAAATTTCAAGGAATGTGCAGGACTGGAGATACTCAGCAGCAGCTGATAAAGCAAGTAACAGCTCTGTTAACGCCAGGGTCATCTTCCCCTACCTCGGGCTAGGAGAATGCCAGAAAGCAGGGGAGCATCTCAAGGTCCTGTGCTAGCAAACGCCACCGATTCCACAATCTTTTCTTGAGAACAAAATCGGGTATTACACACAGCTCGCAATGGAGTTAATCTGGTATCTTCCAGATAAACAGACTCCGCGAGACAACCGGGTCTGAGCCCCAATGCAACTATCTCTGTGCAGCACAAAACTCACCTTTCTCTTGCTGCTGCTCTGACCTTTGTCTCGTTCTGTTTTTTCCTTCTCACCATCTTTCTGTGTGCTGTTTTCTTCATTCTGATCATGATCCCCACTGTCATCATCTTTCAATCTAAGTAGAGAGGCAAAACAATGTTATCTCATGACTGAACTGATTCCTGCTTACCTAACAAAGCTACCAGGTCAAATGCACTACCAAGTAACCAGCCCGAAGTCACTCAAAATACTGGCGATGAGATCAGAGAAGGGCAAGGGAATGTAGGAAGTCAACTAGGAGGATTAAACAAAAATGAAATGCCCATCAGCTAGTGTGTGAATTCCAGAAGGCATCATCTTCCAGTTTCCTAACAGGTTGTACACAGAAGCAAGAGGTAAACATTTTAGCCCTCGTTGGTGTGGTTCAGTGGACTGAGCACTGGCCTGCAAACCAAAAGGTCACGGGCTTGATTCCCGGTCAGGGCACACGCCTAGGTTGCGGGCCAGGTCCCCAGCTAGGGGTGTGCTAGAGGCAACCGATGTATGTTTCTCTCCCTCTCTTTCTCCCTCCCTTCCTATCTCTCTAAAAATAGATAAATAAAAATTAAAAGAAAAAAGAGGTAAACCGTTTAAGGGACTGTTTTCTTGGCTAAAAATAAAGAGTAGATAATCAGAACAGTTCCTGGATTAAGTAACTGCTTTGGCATCTCAAAGTTTAAAAACTTACCTATCCTCCTTGCCACATCTAACCATCTCTCCTGTCCTTCCCCACTGCTACTGCCTCAGTTCAGGCCTGCTTCCCACCATCTCAATTATTGTAAGTAATTCCTAAATGCTCTCCCCAGCACAAATCATCTCTACCCTCTGTACATCCTCCACGCAGCCACTGGTATGATCTTCCTAAAGCAAACTGACCATTTCAGTTCCACGCTTAAATCTCTAAACTGTTGCTCTGACCGGGTTGCTCGGTTGGTTGGAGCATCATCCTGTACACCAGAAGGCTGCGGGTTCGATTCCCGATCAG
This sequence comes from Mormoops blainvillei, assembly GCA_004026545.1. NCBI lineage: Eukaryota > Metazoa > Chordata > Mammalia > Chiroptera > Mormoopidae > Mormoops > Mormoops blainvillei. The sequence continues at coordinate 48,964 of PVJD01009869.1, forward strand.
GGCACATACCTAAGTTGCGGATTCGATCCCCGGTTGGGGTGTGTACGGGAGGCAACCAATCGATGTTTCTCTCTCATGTCAGTGTCTCTCTCTCTCCCTTCCTCTCTCTCTAAAATCAATAAACATATCCTCAGGTGAGGATTTTAAAAAAAAAAAAAGGCTAAAATAACCCCAAACTCTCAATTGCTCCCTGCCTTTTGATGCCCACCCTGCAGGATAAAGTACAATGGAATGTAAGATGCTCTAGAATCTGACTCCTGCCTACCAGCATCCACCCCGTCTGCCGCCCCCCGCCCCAGCAATCTATATTCCCACATCTGTGCTATCTGCAAACACTACGCCTCAGCCTAAGGTGCCATTCCTCCCACAACCTCCCACATATTTTTCCTACTAGATGGAGGGATCCCCTAGAACAGTGTCTTTTACTCTTTGTATCTCCAGCAGATAGGGCAGGAAGATGCTGCATCAATGATAAATGGGGAAAAAAAAGAAAGAAATGAGTGAAATAAGAAATGAATGTCTTCTTGCCTTATAAGTACAGTCAAATGTACTTCAGGTGCTACCTTTTTCAGAGGAGTGAAACCACCCTAAGGCTTTCAGGTACACACTAAGTTCAATGGATTCAGACAAGAAGAGAAACAGAAGGTAAGTCCACGAAGGTAGTAAAAATGCTGTTTAGTCTAGAGCTGGACCATTAACTTATCAAGGATCTTCTCTGAAATCACCTTCCTGGCCCTAATAACTATCTAGTCAAATGGGATTAGGTAATTCTCAATAAAAGTACTAGAAATGCTCCAATTATAATTCAGATGTAACTCTATGCAGGTACAGAAACCTATTATAAAGCATTTTCCCTTTTTTGCCCATGGATCTTCACTGCCTAGCACATAAAAAAAGCACTCAGTGAGTATCAGGATTTAGGAGCTAGCCCTGTGTTGGGGTCCCTGCTCTGTCCATTGCTTAGGCCTAGCTATAGGACATAAAGAGATGGTCATGCACTGTGCTGTTACTGCCCCACCCCCCACCCCACTCCCAGACAAGACATGACTATGACAGGCACCTGACCGAAGGACAGCCTACCCTGGCCAATAACCTACACCTCCAGGACCTGCTTAAAATTATGAGCAGATTCCTTCCTCAGCTTTTCATCCAAAAGATGAATGACCACACGGGGTCAGAGCTGGGGCTGGCATATGGGTCCCACACAAGAAGAGCCCCTAAGGAATAAAGACAAGGAGCAAAAGCAGAGAGAGCCAGCTGGGGAAAGGGGACGAACAGGTGAACGGAGAGCAGAGAGGAGACTGGCTCTGTTGGTGATGCTGTCGTTCCTCTGGCTTGGTTCGGCCTCCCTGGACTCCTGGGAGACCATAATCTGTGCTTACGCCTCTTCCCCTTGCGACGCTTGGGCTGGTTTGGTCTCCTTTCCAAAAGGGGCCTATCTAGCACACAAGTGCCAGAACACTTACTGAGCGCCGACCGTCAGTATCAGACATCACAGAGCACCTGTCCCCAAGAGCCTGACTGAGGAGATACACTCGGGCCTCGCATGGTATGAAGGCCCCTGCTCTACCTACAAGTGCCAATATCACTGCCTGCCGGGTCCCAACAAACTCCTCTCACCGCAGTGACCATCCTGTCTGCAGCTCCCCGACCTCCCCGCTACGCTCACTGTGGGGTCTCTTCTCAGAGAGCCCTCTTTCCCTTCCTAAAGTGTCCTTCAGGGCTGCGCCTGAGGGCCACGTTCCCTGGGAAGTATTTCCTAACCTCTCCCTCGGCTGAGCCCAGCTCGCCCCTCTGGACCTCCCCGCGCATGTTTGTGCTCGTCCCAGCTACGCTGTCGCGGCCATGTTTCTGGTCTCCTGAAGAGAACATCTCATGGGTTTTTCTATTGTCCAGGTCCCGGACATCTCCTACCTTTCTTCCTTAGGGCAGACGCCAGGAACTGAAACCATTTCCCTCTCTTCTCAGCTCCCAACCCCCCACTATATCCTCTGGGCTCCCTTCCCTTAAGTCTTGGTTGAAGAGGGGCACATAGTCACCCAGCATCTCTCCTTTTGCTATTCCGAGCACAGCATGGAAGTTCCTTTCTTTTTAGTGGTTTTGCTGCTAATCACTACTAGAAAAGAGAAAAATAACAACAAAAATAATTATGTCGTGAAGAAACAACACTAGTATGATCCTTGAACCATACTTCCCGACTCCCTCCTTAAGACAGTAATTGGAAGCCTTACTGGACTTCACCTTGTGCAGTTATTTCTTGAGGATGAAGCTAACCAACCTCCCTACCCTCTGAGCCTCCACTTAGGGCAAATCACTTGCATCCTCCAGAGGTTACTATTCCCTGTATGAAGCTGGGTTTGAGCCAAAATGCATTCCAGACTGAAAAACCAGTGCTCCCTAGACTCAGATGGTCAATTAGCATCTCTGAAGCTGTCCAGACTGAGTGGCACCTAATTAGCTCACCAAGCTTCTGCCCAGGTATGTCCTCATACTTTCTGACTGGACAGATTCCTTGTGGGTAAGAACTTGGTCTAATCCATCTTTCTATGTCTAGCATCAGGCAGTGAGAAAAAAAAAACATGCTTAGTGAACAGATTCCTAAAATCAAGGCAATATATGGCAGAAGGGGGTGAGTGCCAAGTAAGTGGTTCGGACCGTAGTTAAGGGTGAGCAGAAAGCTCACAAAGGCGGAGGAGGGAACAGATCACGTTTGGAATCTAGATCTGAAAACCCAGCTTATCGGGGCTGGGACTGCAGCACAGTGGAAAGGATCTTAGGGTTTTTCACATGAATAGGATCAATGGCAATGGTAGCTAATGACCTGACAGAAGTAGGGGGCAGGAAGCAATTACTGTCTTGAGTTACACTTGTAGAAGTGGAGCCCACACAGTTAAGGAGGCTAGAGCTCTTCATTAATCTGAGCCCATCTGATCAGACTACAGCACTTAACTCTAGGCACTGGACTTTTAGGATTCTGGTAAATTGAACCACAAATCCTTAGGAACCACTGGTGCAGAGCGCAGAAGCCAAGTGTGTAACAATGGTGTAGAACTGCAGACTTTTTACATGAAAAACAAAAACAACAATAAAAAAACTAGGAGTAGGAGTGCTGCCTTCAATTGCTAATTTCAAAGGAAACAAAGCCTCCGGACCTGCATACCTAGATGGATGTTAAAAAACTGGCTCAGTATAAGGAATAGTTAATAATTAGAATTATAAATGACCCAGGTTAATCTTTGTCAAGAGATACTTGAACCAAGGTTAAACAACAAATCTGGATTTGAACCCCACCACATAGTCCTTCCTGCCGTGGGCAAGCTACTTAACCTCAAAGCACCTCATCTTCCTTATCTGTAAAAGGAGGTAACAAGAGTCCCTTTGCCGCGTTGTTAGGAGCAGAAATAATACATGAGCCCTGGATGTTGTGGCTCAGTGGACTGAGCGCTGGCCTGCAAACTGAGAGGTCATAGATTGGACTCTCAGGGAACACGCCTGTGTTGCAGGCCAGGTCCTCAGCTGGGAGCGTGAGAGAGGCAACAGATTGATGTTTCTCTCCCCATTTCTCCCTCCCTTCCCCTCTCTCTAAAAATAAATAAATTTTTTTAAAAAAAGTATGAAAAGCAGCTAGCAAGCTGCCCTTGGAAGCCATTACTATTACTAGCATTCCTAAATTAGCTGACTGCAGACCTCCAATGATTTGGGTAGGACTGGGCCAGATGACCCATAAAGTGTTAAGATAAAAATTTAATTTGTCCAATTTAGTGGAGGAAGGGGTACAGGACTAGCAGACAGTTCCACTGAGGCAGGACTCAGGTCTAGCAATGGTGTCGCAGGATTTATGCTTGGGGTGGGGGTGGGGGGATGGTGAGCGCAGGGCGCTGCCGAGGACTGCTAGGGGAGCCCTCCCAGCCACCCAGAAACACTTCCGAGGAGCTGCCCGGAGGACTGAAATCCGGGACCTCAGAATCTGCACAACTGGCACTCACCGCACTGGGGATAAAAACAATTCCCCATCGCCAGCACGGAGTCACAACCTAAACTAACACTAGTTCCACTCCACATTTACACATCAAGCCACGCTGTATGTGATGTGGCCCTTAGAACATCCCTCTGCGGCAGCAGGGGACTGATGTGTCTCGGGTAACAGTGGCTCAGAGACGGAGTAACTTTTCTGTTGTCAAGTGACTAGTAGCTGAGGGGTCTGAAACTGGAAATCTAGGTCTTGGGAAGGGCAGACGGATTTAGTAGACTCCTGGAAGAGAATCTACCTCGAGATACAACCGCTGGGGGGAAATATGCAAAAGTGCTTTACATTTCCTTTCTGCATCTCCAAACTGTCGCTGCAACTAGGACTCGGGGTACCCAGAGTCCGGGGCGGGGCCACGACGAGCACACCCGCCGGGCCAGAAGCCGAGCAGCTCCCGGAGGGCTGGGAAGGCGAGCGGGGGCGGGGGCTGGGCAGGGAAGTAGGAAGGCGTCTCAGGAGGACGGTAGGAACTCCGTCTCCCGGAGCGGCCGCGGCGCTGAGCGCAGCGGCCCCATTACCTCACTGCATCTTCACAACTCTACGACATGGGCTCTTTACCGTCCCCACTCTGCAGATGGGAAAACTGACTCGGAGAGGACAGGTGACCAGCGTAGGCCAGAGTGCGCGCGTGGGGAAGCTGGTTTCAGAAATTCTGAAGCGGCCGGGCTGCGGGAACACCCAAGCCCCTCCACGCCGCTGGCGCTCCCCGCACCCGCCGGGGCGGGGCGTCCGAAAATCTCCTTCCGGGCAGCACGACCACCCCTCTCCCGGCCCTTGCGCTTCGCCCTCGGTCCGGACTGCCCTGGGGTCCCCCGGACCCTTGCACCCCGCTTCCCCAGCTCCCTCCTCCCAGCCGGCCGCCTGGGCCGGGTCCAGCCCGCAGCCCGAGCCAGGGACGGCGGCCAGCGCCGCAGAGCTGGCGCCGCCGCCAGCCGCCGCGAGGGCAGGCGCGGGGAACGGTTGGGGGAAGGGGCCCCGAGAGGCGGCCGCACGCCACTCACGCGTCGAACTTGTTGTTCATCCTCTCGTCGTCGCCACTGCCTCGCGGAGTGATTTCCGCTTTGCCCGGTCCCTCAGCCTCGGGCCCGGCCACTTCCGGTTGCGCGGGACTCGGCGGAACGTAGGCGCGCGGGCCTGGCGGGGGGCGGATATCCCGGGACGCCCGCCCAGAGCGGCTGCGCGGAGGCGCTCGGGCTTGCGGGCCGCCGCGGGCGGCTGCTGGCGTCGGGTCTGTCCCCGCCGGCCGGCCGGCCGCCCAGCCGGCTGCCCCGCGCCTGCGAGGGATCGGTCCCCGCCCGAGGCAGCGCGTGCTGGCCGCCTCGCGTGGCCGCCTCGCGTGGCACAAAGGCAGGACCGCACCGCGGAGGCCCAGGCTCTGGACTCACCTTGGGACAGACCCCGACTCCGGCCCCAGAGCGGGCCGACCGACCCCGGACTCAACTTCCCCGGGGCGGTTCCTTCCTCCTTGGTACTGGCCATACTATACTATAGTACCTGCCTCTTCAGGTTGCCGTGTGGATAACGAGATAATCCATTTGGGGCGCTAGATACATTAAGTGGTAGCTATTGTCAATCACGGCTTACTTGGGCTGGGAGCTACAGAGCGAACTTCCGCCCCCTGAAGCATTCCGAGAGGTTGAGAGACTCACCCCGGGTCACAAGCTAGTAAGAGACTCACAGGAACCAGAGGTGGTTCCGCCATCATCAAATTGCCTCTTTTGCCCCAAGCGCGCACGCGTGCATGCACACACACACACACACACACACACACACACACACACACGCGCGCGCACTGGAATAAAAGTAAAGAAGCTACTGGTGATTGAGCCCCAAAACCAGCAACCCTGTACTTGGGAGAGGGGGTTATTTCTGGGATCTTCTTCCCTCCCCCCAACAACGTTCCATTGTCAGCTCTTCGTATGGCATTTTCACATTTTTGAATTACCTTCACCCACACCCTTGATCCCGAGATGAGGGTAGATTGGAACTGATATCTGTGCCCATAGTTACAGATGTGAAACAGAGGCTCATGGAACATAAATGCCTTGCCCAAGTTTACCCTCTTGTCACCAACAGAACTCAGACCCATCTGTACTCTCAAAGCAGGGTCTTGTGCCTCCCCGGCGAAGACCCCAGCTGGCTATCTTGTCTTCTAAGAGGGGTCCAGGGAGGCTGGTCAGGATCTTCTCCCCGAAGGCAGAGCCTAGCAGTTCTGTGTTACCTCCCAGCCTCCTTACCTCACTCTTCCCTAACCATCCTGTGGGACCAGTGCAAATTCTCTGTGGAATCTTAGAGTGTCTAAGATTAGGTCAGAGTTGGGAACTCCGGGCTCCGAACCATAAAGCCACCAATGTTCCTGCGACCCCTTTTGACTCTGGGCCTCAATTTGCCCATCTGAAACACAGGGATATAGTGACTCTTGCTTTTCTGTGATGCTGTGAGGAGCTCTTAACAATGGGAAAAGATAATAAGGCTCATGAAGTCATTTGTAATCAATGGCAAAAACGCTTATGGACAGATCACTGGTGTGGGTGAGTACTGGGTGCTTACTTCACCCAAAGGCAGAGGTGGGAGATGGCAGCTGGAGTGGGCTGCCATCTTCTTTTTTTTTAATTTTAATTTATTATTATTTTTTAATCCTCATCTGGAGACAATTTTTTTCATTGCTTTTTATAGAGAGGAAGGGAGAGAGAGAAACATCAATGAGAGAGAGAAGCATCGATTACTTGCCTCCCATATGCACCCAGACCAGGGATCACACAAGCCTGGACTGGGCACTGAACTCACACCCTCGGCATGTGCCCTGACCAGGAATCGAACCCGCAATCTTTTGATTACAGGATGACGCTCCAACCAACTGAGCCACACTGGCCAGGGCTGCCATCCTTTGAGAAAGGATTGGTTGCTACTCTTCACATTTCCCTAGACTTTCCTCTTTCAGGAGCCTTCAGAGAATTCATAAAAAGGAAGGGAGGCCAGGTCTGGAGGGATGGGACTTTACCTGGCTGCGGGCATCATGCAAATGGAATCATTAGGGCTTCAAAAAGTATGGGAGTTCATAATGCTCTGCTGAAGGAAGGCAAGTGCCATGATGAGCTAACCACTGGAACACGGATGCTGACCCCCACAGCACATCCTGCCCACTGCCCATCCCCAACCACTCCATGACTCCAGCTCCGTCTCTTTATTTCTCCAGCTTTTCTCCGGGCTATTTGACTTCCACAGCCCTGAAGGCTGCTTGTTAAAAGAGCACACTCATGACCTCAGCAGAAGAACACAGCTGATAAACTCTGAGTGGCTCAGTCCGGCGAGGGCAGATAGGGGCGAGGGTCCCCCGGGAACGGCAGGGCGGGCACCCGGTTGTAGTGCGCCATGAGGAAGATGCCAGCAGTGCCGCAGATGAAGAGCGAGAGCATGGCCAGGAAGCAGACACGATCCAGCACGCGGCCCACCAGGAACCACTCCTCGTTCCCCTGAGGGCGGGAGGCGGGGTGGGATGACCAGCGGCGGCGCCAAGCCTGCCCTGGATCCCTGAACCCTCCTTGGCCTTCCAGCAGGCCTCTGTTCTCCATTTCCTTCGTCCTTTTTTACCTGCTTCCCAGTCCTCAACCTGGCTTCTTCCTTGGTCGCCTGGCCCTGATGTCCCCCCTCTTCCCCACTCCCAACTCCACTTTCTCCATCCCATTGCCCTACCACGGTCACCCCATTCATCCTGCCCCCACATCAGGTCCCAGCCCCTCCCCAGGTGTTCACACCCCCTCCCACCCTGAGGCTGGCTTACACTGTCAAAGTGACTCCTCTGGTGTCGGGCAAGGGCAATGAAGTTGCAGGCCTCCACACAGGCCTGGATGGCCGGGGCAGTATGCTTCAGGCTGCCACACAGGTCCTGGCTCTGCCCTGGCTCCAGGCCTTTCTCTGATGAGATGAGAGGATTGGGATTGTGAGAAGAACGGAGGGGAAGCAGGCTGAGAAGTTGGCCTCTCCATAGGGACCCAAGCCCCCAGCCTGGACACTTGCCCAACACTCATCTGTGGTGCCTGATGCTTTGGCCAACAGACAGCCCTCCCCATCTGGGGTCCATGGGGAGGAGTATCTCCAGTGTCACACCCTGTACCTCACCTAGTTTCTCCAGCGCTGCCCTCACAAGCCCATTGCGCTGCCGTTGCCGGAAGAGAAGTTCGCTGCGAGGCAGGCAGAGAGCCGCCTCTTCCGCACCTGACACTGACCACCCCGAGGCGGAGCCGTTCTGCAGCTGGGGCCGGGCATCCAGCACAGCCCCTGGGGCCAGCCGGCGCACGTGCATCCGCAGTAGCTGGGGCAGGAACCGAAGGAACACCTGGAGAGGGGATATTCTGGGTGGCTTGGCTGCTTTGGAGCAGAAGGCGAAGGCTGGCACGAAGGGCTGATGCTGCCAGAGGTCCGGAGGCAGCACATTAGGGGCAGTGGCTTGGGCCTGATACGATTGGCTGTTCTGTGCTAGACATGGAGGCCGGGTGTCCAAGCTTTTGTGCACATCAGCCTCACCGGGTTCTAAACACAGGTTCCCGGGCCCCACCCCGCTATTCTGGCCCAGGATGTGGTGGGGGCCTGGGAATCTGCATTTGTGACCAGGGCTTCAGCTGACAGCTGCAGGGGGGTTGCAGATCACACGGGCCCTGGAGCCAGACTGCCTGGTCAGAACCCTGCCTCCTGCACTCTTTATCTGGGTGACCTTAGGTGAACCACTTAACCTCTCTGAGCCTCATTTCCTCATCTGAAAAGTGGAGATGATACTAATACCCACTGCAGAGGGGTTTTATGACGATTAAATAAGCCGGTGTGTGTGATGTGCCTGACAGTTGGTAAGCACTTGATATTATCAACTCATTTGGGCACATGCTTCAAGGCACACACATGGCAGATTTGCTGCTGAATATGGCAGGGGAGGGACAGGCACAGGGAGGGGTTGCTGAGGAGGGCGCATGTCGGTGGCCTGGGTGGGGCGGTGCTGGGACAGGCAGGTGCTGGGAAAGGCGGGGAGGGGGGCTTACCTTGCGGACCCCGCGGGCCATGGAGTGTGTGTGTGGGGACCGCAAGGACACGTTGAGCACGACCACAGCATTCACGACAATGAGGATGGTCACCACCAGGAGGAAGGTCAGGTACCTGCCAGGGTGGGGTGGGCAGGAGGCAGGGCCAGCCCTTTGGCTCTGCGTCCCCAGATGCCAAAGCCACTCTTAGGGGCTGCTCCCCCCAAGACCCATGGGTGAGGGGCTGGCTTTGGGGATGGCGTGGCAGGAGGGCAGTGCCGAAGGGAGGAGGAAGAGGTGGGCGGCAGACGTGAGGACTGGCCTTACTTGCTGATGAGGGGCACTGCCTGGGAGGTCTCAGGCACCTTCTTAGCCACGAGGAAGAGGAAGACAGTCTGGGCCAGGAGCACGTTGATGGCGACGGTACACTTCTGGCCACCCGCTGCCGGCGACCCAGAGGCCCCCAGAGCAGGTTTCAGTCTCCCTGCTGTGGGGCCCCTCCCCCCAACAAGGAGCCCACTGCCCCTGGTCCACTCTTTGCCCTGCCAGCTGTCCCCTGTGCTCCTGGCTGCGGCCAATGGCTCCCCTCCCGCAGGTGCAGGTACCCTTGGCCGGCAGGAAGTAGATGAGGATGGCGACGGAGGAGATGAGCACACAGGGCGCGATGATGTTGATGACGTAGAAGAGGGGCTTGCGCTGGATGAGCAGGTAGAAGACCACCTTCTGGTGGCCCGCCTCCTCTGCTGGGGC